>JAQGAK010001566.1:0-29818 GCA_034696945.1 Lipothrix lubbocki | reverse complement strand
AGCTGCTCAAATGTTTGTTGCCACCTCAACTACGTCATCGTATGTCGATCGCGACGCCGTCGATCGAGACCCCGTTGGTTTAACCTTGTTTTACCCAGCGTAACACGGGTTTTATAGTCCTACTAGTATACAATGTAATAACAGTTGAGAAAACTTATCAGAACATGGTTCCGGTCTCAAATTATTTGTTACTCCAAGCGAATTTGTTTTCTCTGTAGAGTTTATGTACAACTACAGATGTAAGATGAAGTTTAATTACTTGTATAACATCAGTATATATGTACTCTAATAATGTCCTATTTATTCAATAGCGGGCATCAAGGCTGTCGTGATTCTATTTGCCTTTTGTCTTGCTGGATCAATACTGGGACTCCTCATGTCCATCCTGCTCCTCAAAGGCGAAAAGGAGGTAAGTGGTGATGATGGACTCGATCTTTTTTGTTTTTGTCTTTCGCCTAGAGCTTTCCTTTGGTTATCGTAATATTTATAACCTCGTGTTAAAAGCATCTCGCGGTTTCGTCAAGGCTGTGTAAACTGTGCGCTATGTGTATGGTGTACGTACTGACCTGTATATACTACTTTTCCTATAGACTGTATGTACTGTCGAATATATTTTCAATGTGAGTTATAAATATGTTCCATAATTTCTTTGGTAGTTCCATGTACTATATGTATATAGTTAGAACACACTAACTGAATGCATTATGTATTTTATGCTAATTTACTCCACGTCGGATAAGAGAGTTCATGGGTAGAAATACACACACACACCATCCATTTCGTCCACACAGACGTGTTTGATGAGCCGAATAAATACTTATAATTCCGGTGAAAGTAAATTGATGCCAACTCATCCATTCTCAATGAATTACTTTTGGATTGGCTTCAAGCTTTTATGGATCAATTAATCATTTACAGGGAGTTGGCTGTTACCGTATGTCTTATTTTATGTACAATGCTCATGTCATGAAGTATGTAGATGTCGCCAAGTCACTTTTAACCTTTTCGAATATTAGCGAGTAGAAACCTTCAAACAAGCATTTTTGCATACCATTCATTGCCATTACCCTTCAGTCTAGCACCAGTAATATTACTGTGCGACTAAGAAGAGCAACATTGTAGCATAACTGACTAAGCAGAACACCACTGTAATATTACCTACTAAGACAAGCACCACTGCAATATTACTGACTAAGATAGTATTTACTACGAAATGAGCTATAGCCCCATGTAGCCAAAACACACCCTCAGTATGATACAGATGCACCATTTTGCTAGACGAAAAGCCATACAAAAGCTCTCATCATCAGTGCTGTAAGTGTAGGAGTAATACAAAGTCATGAAATAGTCAAGTACAAGGTGAAAGTGCTTTAGTTTAGAATGCTTTAGTACAGACACTTGTGTGTAATGCTACGAATGCCAAGGATGAGAGCGCTGTATCCTAACTGACTTTTCAAGTTTTACGACACTATCTGCTCTTCCCACACTTTTACACAACAGTCACTGTATACATATGTAAAATATTCTACTAGCAAAAATGATTAGAAGTCCAGTTGTTCCGCACTGAAAGAAATGACTACACGACATTATTTGGTAGAGAGGGGGGGGGGTATAAAATCCCTCAATAAATGATGACTTGAGAGAAATTTGACTGGAAGCCGTGTGTCATATGTATATATAGTGTGACTAAATGGATAATCCCTTCAAGTTTCTTGTGTAACAAAACTATACAGCCATTCAATCATGGCGTAAGTAGCAGCAAAGGTCTCTGTTGGGTAATAGCTTTTATTTCATACACGCGAAACGGCTCTAAAAGAAAATACTTTCATACACGTCGTTACATAACTTTTCACCAGCATTGCACTGTTGACTCAAAGAGAAACACGTATCTGTTTTGGCATAAATTGTGGCTTGTGCACTAGCAAAACTATATACTTAAACGCACGCGTTAATAGTTGTTAGAAGCTGTATGTCCAGAATTTATCCAAGCTGAAAAACTGTACACATATATTCACATACTTTATTATAAGTATGGGCAATGCATTACATCCCAAGCATTCACGTTTTAGCACTTGTTATAAAAGGTGCACACGCTGGACGTTCGGAACATGACAGTGGATTCTAAAAATGTATATTGAGCCAATTCACGTACATTTGAATCATCAGAGTCCTATTTGCCTTGTTAAGATTTAGTAAAGTCAAGGGAGTTGTAATTTTTCCGTTTGTACTTATATATACCTAATAGTTCAGCTCTCTCGTATAACGTAAGACATTTTTAAACCTGAACGTAGCAGCACAATAGCATATCCTGCCAGCCACATGCTAAGAAAAAACAAATTGTTGTATAACCCCAGGAAGTTTGGAGTCAATTAAAATTCTATTGCTGCACAAGAAATACCATAAATTTTTGTTGCAATCCCAAATCAAACGAAAGAGCATATGCTATATAGCTTATACATGGCCCACTATTCACAATGAACTTTTAATGGGACGCAAGATATGAATGAACCGCAAAGTTGAGGGAGAAAGTTTTAACCCGCATTAAAACGAAACGAGCACGTTTAGCTTGATAAATGTTAAAAGATCCCATAGTAGGATCCACAAAGGAATCAATCAAGCATGGAGTCCAGCTAGGTTCTCATTAAACCGTTGGGTTTGATGGAATTGAATTATCAAATTAGGCAGGGCTGCTCATGTAGATATAACAGACAGAAAGGTAGGAGGAGGGAGTGCACACGTTACGTTTATAGAAACGCTTTTAAGAGTGGAGAGCCGTAATATGAGAGGGAACGGAAGGAGAAAATTAGGTGAGTGCAAGAGCCCGGTTACCTTGTCTACCAAGCTGGCGGGGGGTTATAATCAAATTGACTTCCTGAATTCGCGGAAAAAGACCAACGGAGAACATTGCATGGTACAGCCCTATATACATATGTTGCATTCTACAACACACTGAATCGATTTATATAAAAGGTGTATTTACGAACGGTGAAAATACATGTGGTGTAAGGAATACCATTGGGAAATGTTGTAAGGTGCATACATATGTAAGGGTGGAAAATGTAGATAAATTTAACAATATATTGAAATGCAACACTATATGGCTCACTATCACTATAAGTATACATACTAAGGGACTCACTATGCACGTAGTGAAATTCTATACTCTAAGGTGCACTCTACCCAATAACTACCAACTTTCGCTAAAAGATACTAGTCACACTACTTTTAGAGGTTCCCAATATCGGGAAAAATTTGTTCAAGATAAAAACAAGTAATCTTCAGAATGAGAGAAAGAACGCCTTTTTGACCGTTGAGCTTAAATGGAGTGGCTAGAGTGACGTAGACCAAACCAATTATTTCCTTAAAGTTCAGTCACCACTTGATGAAAAAGAAACACTCCAATAAAAATTATTATTGTAAAGAAACTTCCCAGTCACTGGCATTCTTCCTTGGCTTCCCTATGGCCACTACCTCCGAAAGTAATAAATTTCCCTTTCCAACTTTTACGCGTCTTGTACCAAATAGATGATACACTTGTTTTTTACAGGCTACAATATACTAGACTCGCCGTTAAAGTGCTACAATATTGAGTCCATCCTCAATGTGTTTTCTCTAACTTTACTGTACATATTGTTTAGCTTCGCTCTTTTCCACACCTTCCTACTCTTTTTTGTTAGTACTTTGTTACTTGTTTCTATGTTTGCCTCGTTTATTTAACTTCTCAACAGCTACCAATTGTTTCTCCAAGAAGATGAAATAAATGTTTTCGGTTCAAGAAAAGTAACACTTGTACGAGTGGCTGGCTTGATGGCATGTGTGCTGGCTTTGTCATGTAATATTGCTTTGGGATTTATACACCTACTGTAATAATCACGCCAATTACATAACCTACAAAAGACGTAAAAAAGCAATAGATTTAATAAGAAAATTGTGCAATAGGAGTATTAAAACAGCATTTTCCTTTTTTCACATTTAGCGGAGCGTCTTCAAGCTGAAACTATGGGTTGTCTACACGGTGATAGTTTGCTGCTTGTGCATCCTCCTTCCGTGCTACATCTGGAAGCTGAACGACGGGCCAGTGTGGGTCTACCAAGGGAAGATTCTGATTTTCATCATTCTCTTCATAATTGAAATCATTTTCCTCTGGATCGTCACCGCTTACATTCGCAAAATCCAAGCTTCTCCCAGCACCAGTGATGTGTAAGCTATTACATTTCAACCTCATAACTTGGGTCTCTTCTTGCACTCCTACGATTTTATTAATAATAGATATTTAATCTCAAGAAATTAATATTCTTATTTCAACTATACAAGAGTAGATATTTATATGTATTGCAACCAAAGAACTTACTAGATATTTACTTATGTGAAGCAAAGGAATGAGTTTTTATTTATGTATGTCAACAAATGGAATGCGTATTTAATTCTGACAGCATACCTATTTATTTATCTCAGCCAACCGGATAGTTGTTTTCATCTGTTTCAACTTTACAAATAGATGCTTTTATTTAGTTCAACTCCAGCATGCATATATTCGTTATGTATTTTCGCACAAGAAATGCATATTCTCTTTAGATTTTAGCCCAAGAATTGCATATTCTTAAAGTATTTTAACCCAAGCGAAATGCATATTTTCAGTGCTTCAACCCACGAAGAAATACATGGATAATTCATATGTATGCCCTACCCTGGCTATAACTCAATTATTGACTTTCGCCTTTCGTACGACAAAACAAGGCAAGAGTCATTCAAAATCGCCGACAAAAGAACCGATTGGATCGATATATTTGATTTACTGCTCTCTAGATAAAGATATACAACAGGAAAGAATTAATAATGAATTACGGTCGAATTTATATCGCTGAAAATTCTAAGTGTATCGGCATGTTTTTGTATCCTCTATATAGCACTACTCTGTATATATATGTTTCAATTCAAGTTATATATTTCTAAACACACGCTACATCTTGTATAATGTGTAATGCTATATATATATATCTTGAGTACTGCACAAAGTAAATTTTAGAGTTGTACCATTGATAGGTGGGTGTAGTCAAGTGTGTATAGTATAGAAGTACAGAACTTGATGCCTTTTACGCCCATGAAATAATCATACATTATATTATACGGAGCTATTGTGTCCAGGGAAAGGTTTCTTGGTGCCAAACTCATTTCTATAACTAATAATGATTAATAGAGTTTGTGAACTATTCAACGTTCTATTTATATGTATATAGTAGACCCCAGCTGGGTTGTTACTCTGATTGTGACTAGAATTACTATTCTCATTATTAATACGTCTCCGGTTAAAGGATAAGTGGAGACTCGTGCATACACCTGGGTGTTGTGCTCGGTCTAAAAAGTGAGGCAAAAGTGAAAAGTGCAACTTTGTAATTACTCTAAAAGGTTAAGCAAAGGACAAAACACTTTCCTCAACAGAGATTAGTTACCTTTTACCTGAAAAGTTTAATGACTGGCATAGAGCAGGTGCTGCTGTTACGAGAGTAAGAATATCATATGACTTGTACACAACTTAATAATACCTATATGACATATAGATATACAGGTATACAAATATGAAGGTATATGCATATAGACTACGTACTTTCGTAAGACTTGATTTGTATCCGTATAAAATTCCGTGTTGTCAATCATGTGCTTTGGAAAGACATATGGCCTACGTACCTATACTCTATACATATGTATTTGTCTAATCTGAGTCTCTAATGTCTAAATATTATTAATTATAAATACATTATTTTATATTATGGAATATATCTCACACATTTAAATAGGACAACATATACATACATGCAACACATGTGCATTTTATATGCATGAGTCATAAGTACACAACTGCAAATTCAAAGTCTGTTGCTTGTTTTTGCAAACACTTGCTGACGGAGAGACAAGAAGGGACGGAATAGAAACCGTATGAACGTAATGTACGAGCCAAGTTCATGTCAGCGTGTGCCGTTACAAATAACAGTCTAATAACATGAGAGACCATATGACGCATATAGATTATCAGCACTTGCAAGCGTCATTATAATTTTCAAATATTAAAAACACGGACCTTTCAAAGGTGCTTTGAAATAGCATTGTGATTTTGTATATGGCAATCTGCTTTTATCGCGTACGCAATAATAATATTTATTAGTGGGCAAAGTAATCCTATCTGATGAACTACATAGACTTTCTTTTATGGTTTGGTCAGTCTAAACTATTCTCGCTGTACATACCAATTTTGCATAAGAATCCTCACGGTTACAAGGATTACATGTATACCAAGTTTACTTAGCAAAACCTTAATATGAGTACCTGTGCATAGGGATTTGGCTTAGAAAACCTGTACAAGCTCTGTATTTTATTTTTGCTGAGCAAGCGGTGAGTGTAAACCATGGAGGTACGGTTTTGAATGAGTATTTGACATGTGCAAAAACATGAAAACAGAGCAGAAATTTGCAAGTCAGGACGTCTTAAGTTTGATGAAGAACGTAAATGTATAACATAAACTTGTGTATAAATTAGCTGTACAACCATAAACTGCACAGGTACTAGGTACGTACAATTAGACACACACACGTACACTTGTCGACAGCAACTTAAGAAAAATATATAAGAATAGTAAGAATACATTAAAACAGGCGCACTGACATACCTGATAATGTGTAGCACACCAAAATATAAAGTGAGGTAAACTTTATGCAAAACCCAAAGAACCTGCTAGAGAAATACAAGATACTAAACATAAAAACTTAAAATATACGGAACTCGTCTATGTATAACTTTACATAAGTATAATATAATATCATTAACTGTCACTTACAATCAACTGTTACAATCACGAAAGATATAAACTAGAATTTCCAAAGGAAACTTTTGCACACAGGTATGCTACTGTTAAGAACAGGATATTATACACATAATATTACTACCATACAAATAAATAGCGAGTATGAGCATGCTGAATTAATATATACGGCAATTCATACTAAATATAGACGTTAAGGTACTATGACGCATGCAACTCCACATTAAGAACCGACAGGTCATTATGCTTTATGATAACTAGCTTATTATAACAAAAGGATCCATATTCTTAGAAGCTTAGTGCTTACTTAGCATAGTATGTATTTCCATGCCGGGATTTAAATTCAAAGCATTTAAAAAGATTCTTAAAATACAAACAGTGAAATACAAAGAGACAGTGAGTTGATTCGAGTCAAAAGGATATTATGCCGTATGTTACCATAGTAACTGAAAGTGTATTATACCTATAAGTATAGGTAGTCCTATTATTTTCTATAATAACAAAATCCTTTGATGACGATATTCACCGTTGTCGGTATTAAAAGGAGTGGAGGATCATAAAGCTACATTTTATTATGCACGAGATAGGATTAAGTTTCCTTATTATGTACATAGCATAATTAGACGTGAATATAACATCATTACACATGTATAAAATATCCTTACACGCATATACAATGGCTAAATGAGTTATATTGAAGTATCATCAAGAAAGAGCAATTGAGAGCTTATATGTATGCATGCTGACTAGGAGGTCTCATACGGTATACTATATATTGTATTAACAGTATGAAGTGCTATGTATAACTGCATAGTTTTTACATCACATTGCCTACTACTCCTGCATCCTAGATTCACTGGATCCACTTTAGAATCCCGGATTCACTCTAGTATGAATCTTCATTCTCTATAAAATCTCGAATCTTAAGCTTCTACCTGATTTAACATTTTTGGCGACGATTGTCCGGATTTGCGTAGGTAGAAATACTAGATATTCCAGAGGGATCGTGCCGGAGGTTTACTGTACCTTCTTCATGGATCGGTTTTAGGGATGGTCGGCATAGGTTTTACCTAGATACCATGCGGGCAGATACTTGTTCCTTATGAGAACGTCAGCACATTTATGTAAATATTATTACTGTACATACCTTGTATACGTGTGTCTGTTCTTTAGCTGTCACTGCTCCATGGAGGTTGCTAAAACGGTTATTGCAAGTGAGATTCACGTAACAGCGATGACGGTGACAAGTATGAAAAATACAGGTTTGGGAAACTCAAGCAAATATAATGTTGATGTGCTAAACCAAGTGAAAATACTCTAGGATGAATATAGGTTTATGCAAATTCATGAAAGTAGAGCAATGTCTTTAACGTGCAAGAACGTACTTCGCTTACCAAAATACGTTTGAAAGCAACAACGTTCTATTCAGAGCAGAACACACACGTAATTAAATCATCAATAAAATTAACTTTGGAGAATAAGCTGGATAAGGCACCAAATGAGTGACATACCTAATTTTAACAGTCAAACAATTAGCTCTAAGCAGCAAAGGCGCTACATTGTTTAAACGTACGGCTTCACAATACGGTTAGGCAGCAGAATCTAAATGCTTTATTTGAATTTTGCATAAACCACTTCACTCATCCATTGAAAAACACTAATCAATAGGAACAAGAGCGTAAAGAATGATTACCATTTTCTGATGCAAAATCTAGTTTCTAATCGTGTTTACTGTTACTGTATATCTACATTGTTTTGTAAATGATCTTCACTAATATTGCACCGTAATGCTAAGACTGCATTGAGTGTAAATTAAGGTATAAAATCGTATCTAATAAGGATATATAATGAGTAATGAGTAGGCTACCACGGAATATTTCCTGTTTGTCGATATTAATTTATTAACTATAAGAACACTTTAAAGAATTATATAAAGTAATATAGTATAACAGAATGTAACTGAAATGGACACAATATATAAAACTGCATGGAATATATGTATAATCACGCAAATCTATTTTTTGGTACCTTTGACAACAATATATCGTTGCAATCTCATCAAGTAATCTACAACATTGTATTTACAATATTTACATGTAATTACTGTAACTGAAGAAGACATGAAAAATTGCGATCTTAAATTACAATTGTGAATCATAATACTGACAAAAGTATGTATCTACATATATATTATTTACTCATTAAAAATTATTGTCTGTACCTTCTGTGAAACCTCCGGGTTGTGCATTATGCTCGAGATTGTTGAGCTTTTTTGCATCTATCATAACTCATTATGATGTGTCAAAGAGTTTTACAAATTTTAACTGTATACATATAACTTATGTAACATACCTAAAAGTATGTATATAATTCTTACAATTATAAATATATCGTTGACAATGTATTTAGATATTTTCATTATAATCACAAGATTTTAGCGTTAGGTGTGCTGTGTAATGTGATGGAACAGTTGGTGCTATGAGCTATTACATGCTTTGAATCACTGTACTATAGGTATATTAGCTGATGCAATTTGCAAGATTCTTGGCTACGTGTCTTGCGCCTATACTTAATAAGTACCTATATCCTATATACGAGTGGCTTATCCTGGTCAAGTGACATTGTAAGTTTCACCTATCGGAGAACCCCAGCTTGAGGTGACATATTGACACAATTAGTTTGAGAAAATGATGGCTGGATCGTTTTTTCCGACTGACGTTAACCTATCACTTTACCAGATAATCCAATTTTATTACCCAAGTATTTCTTGTTTTTCTGAATTTTCAGACTATTTTCAGCTTTCTGAAATAGTTGAATCAAATCTTTGAAGCTTTCTTCTATGTACCGATCAATGTTAAAGGGTTTTTGGTTGCCATTACAAATGTTTTTTACGCCTGCCGTTTAGGTAATGACCGTACTAGTTATTTTGAAATTGAGTTAATCGGTTGTCATTTACTTGAATAGAGACAGTAATTTAATATATAAAAACTATTTCATTTAATAATAATCATCAATATTTGTTACAATGCGAAACAGATTTCAAAATACTTCTGTGGATCATACACGAATAAATTCTTAAGTTTATCACAATCATAGATTTGTAGGAGCACCTGCATCACGGAGCTAAAAAAATGATGCTACTTCGAGTTACTCCCCTATTTGTCAAAAGACTGGGAAAAGACGTCGAAAAAGATTGAAGTAAAAGCACTAGAGACAGCAAAGGCATTGCAACTCCGTGATTGATTACACCTTACGTTTAAAGAATTTTCGGAACCAGATGTTCTCTTGCCCGTAAGGAAGAGTTCCTTTGGGAATTTCCTCCAACATTTCCATCTGACAACGGATTTATATATTACAGGGAAAATAATATGAATTCCAGGAACAAACTGTTGCTTGAGGGTTCAGGTAAAATAGAGAAACAATAAATTCTAATACAGTTTTGCATCATCTGAGTTTTGACGGTTTGAAGGAGCTTCAAATATTTGATGTGACGTTATTAAATTGATCATGTGTGCACATTTTGGTTCAATCTCTCTGGGTGTATACGTATTTAGTATACGTAGGGTGTGTATCTTGTGTACAATCCTGCATATACCTTTGTATTTATAGAATATATGTATACTTCTCGTAAATAATTTTACTGCGAGGCATCCCCTCATTTGTCGATACACAAGACACGAGCTTCAGCCGGAAGCATAAATATTTTGCGGAGATGTTCGAGTCTGCATTTTATGGATCTCTCTTATTGTCTTTTGGAATGTTTGTGTACATCATATACACATATATTAAAACACTACAAGTATTTATATAAACGTCAGTATGTATGTAATCTAGGAATAATACATTATTATAATGAATAATAAATTCTATCGTTGTGTACAACCCTCGTATAAAGAATATACCCTTACGTTGTTAGAATACTGTCAAAAAGATGCGCTGAAGGCAGAACCGATATTCGCAATTTGTAAACAATGCCGTGTAAGTTGTGTATATATCTTATGTATGTAACACTTTGCATATAAATTGACTTTGATACCTAAAATGTATCTTCATTTGATCTACATGTATGTATAAGTATACTTACACAAGCAGGTACTTCTTTCAATCAAGTGTATTTCTTGATGTACTTTTGTGTGCTATTATGTACATTATGTAGTTACATCGTATTATGTATTGACTTGATTCCCCTTAAATATTACTTATTTACGTCCTGATACTTCTACCTTACACAAAGCAATCATTTCACGATTCTGGGAAAAAAGTAACTTGAAAATCGAAAATCGATGCTTGTTTAAGTGATTATATGTATGTATAAGTTGCTGCAACTCCTGAAAGAATTTCAGTTCAAGTGCTCTCTTTTTTCTCTCTTGAGTAACTTCTTGAGTATCTATACTTACATGAATAACATATGCTTTACATGTTATTCCTGGAAAATATTTTCTGGGCTCCTTTGTATACCTTTGTGTTTTGTAACATTACTTTCTCCGTCGAGCTGAAAGATCGGAAACATTTTTCATTCTTTTGAATTATTTATATGGTGTAATATATCTTGATGTGTTATTTAAGTATCAGAATAACGGCCTGGTATTGAACGTGCATGGATTGTTCTTACGTTGTAAACATTTTTTGGTGTTTTCCAAGTGCTCATGTTCATTGAAAAAACTTGCAAATGCAAACTTTTGTACAGTTCACCGTTGAAATTGAGAACTCACCAGGATCAACTATGACAATTTGTATTCACCTTTGAAAGTGTTTGCAAGTTCGGAGTGGATCGAAATTCTTTGCGAATTCTGTTTCAAAAGTCTTTGCAAATTAACTTGGAAATTGCAAAGTAACTTCTAAATGTCAAAGTAACTTTGAAATTCTTCGAAAAATTGCTTCTCAAATTTAACTTTGAACTCCTTTGCAAAGTTCAGTATCAAAAAGATTCCATCTGCATAAGTTTCGAACTTGCAAGTTACCATTGCAAATGTCAAGCAAGTTAAATGATGAAATAATTCGACAGTAAATTCATGCTGTCAACGTAAAAGCAAGCTTGAAAATTGAAACTAAGATTGAACATATAAGCACCTAAAAATGATTTCCCCATGATATAGGTTATTTTACTGTATACTTGAGATTTATGTTTATAGTGTACAATCAATTCAATTCAATTTCATGGGTTTTCGTACAATTTATTTTTGAGTATTAGGGCGTAAAGCCCATATATAGCCACTTATGGTTTTTGCGTTGTTGCAGCACAACCAACATATTCCCTTGTATAAATATAAGTTCTAGAATATTATGTGTCAGTATGGCCGCTATTCAATTACATACACAAAAAGTTTGATTTCTTGGGTGAAGTCAATAGGTTGAATGAAATATAATGTGCATTTACATTGCCAAATGGTACTTTTTGCATACTTATATATGTATAAGAAAAACCTGCCTGTGGTTTCTTTCGTTGATTCCTATAGAAATATATAATTGTACTGTATACCTAGAATATACTTAAGCATGTATGTTACAGATATTATTTATGATTATTACGTATACATGTTTGATAAAGCATCAATATTCTTACTGAATAAACTCATAATTCAATGTTATTACCTTCAAAACTTTATACAATCGCGAGTATTTTCTTTATTCAATGATTATTTATCATAAACTTGATGCTATGCCACGTGGCGGAACTACATAATTATTAATACAATTTGAGATTCATTCCATCACACCAACTTGCATATTCACACTAACTAATCACTACCCACTAATGAAGCCCGAGGAGTTTGGAGCGTTGCTTCCTGGAAATTGTTTGGAGAAAGTCTTCACCGAAGTTTCCTATATGGGGAAATGGAAACACGAAAGTTTTCTGGGTCTGGTGGGGTTGAATGGTAAGGTGATTGCAGATTATTTTACGTACTATTGGAATCCGAAGGTGTGATGTCTGATCAAATTAATAAGCACCATTGACCTTGTTAGAACGACTATTAACAACTAAAGAATTCTGCTCTTTCTTTGGAAAGAATTTTTATTAATTTTGTCCTTTGTATAATCCGTTCGAAGAAATCCCATCGACGTCCCTGGACTTCCATCAATGTATTTTAACGCACTCTATCGGAACCAAAGACAGCCACTTCTGCTAGAGTGACTGGGATGTTCATTAAGCCTCGCTAGGTCTAGTCATTCAACAAGTGATTGAATGTCGTTCTAAATCTTCTCTTGTTCTAAATTTAGTGATGGAATTTGCAGAATTCATTTTATGATGGCGATAATGGAAGTTTATAATTTATATTAAGAAGACTAGATCCTTCATTCTTACGAGTTGTAAGGTTGAATATTAGATAAACTGGATTTAAGCCCGTGCTCTGCACGGGAAAACACTGATTGGTTCTTATTTTGTATTATGTATGCCGGGAAATTGTAAAAGGTTTACAGAGATTTCGGTGCGAATATTGGTGACGATAATAGGTGAGAGGATGTTAGAGAATTTTTTTATCCTCTTTAGTTCAGTTATTGATCAAATGTCTCGTTTATTTCGTTGGCGAGAAATTATCACTCGTTTTTATAATTGTTCATCAGCTTGGTTGGTGTAACCGTTTGTAGAAAGTAAGTATGGTTTTATTGATTTGGGCAGAGCCCTGTAATATTCAGAGATTACTCTCGACTCTTAGATTCCGTACAAGACTTAAACAATACAAATTCCTAAAATATTTTTCGTATTATACTGAAAATTTGATGTTCTTCCACGACCGTTTGTAGAAAGTAAAGAGTCCGTTATATAAACTTTTTAAGGCCAGGAGATAAGTTATCGCTAAAATAGTATATAACACGTATCTATAGTTTAATTCATTTATCTTTAATATAAATCTAATTTGGTTAATGAGCATACGCGTTCAGTAGCTGCATAAATAATCTTTCATTCTGCTTGAAGTAATTATAGCGTGTTTCTAACTGTAATTATAGCGTGTTCTGCACTTCGACTCATTATTTCTCCTATAGATCAGAAACTTTCACCCTGGCCATAGTGTGAACTATGATTAGTACTACTATGTGTTACAAAAGTAAATACAATCGTTTTCAATAATAGCACCCGTTCAGTTATCGTTAAATTATTATTAGGCTGACGTTGAAGTTGTATTCGTTTATTTTAACATTAACTTCCGCTATTCAGACATTTTCATTACTGATAGCTTAACTCAACAGCGGCACTAAATCAAGCATTCCCAATGCTGAAGTTACAGGTGGTATCGATTTCCATCACACCCAGAGCGTAACGCCAACTGTTTAATCATGTTTGTACGGAGGAACACTATAACCCAAAACAGGGAATGACAGACGGTCCGGGAATTGCTTTTCCTTGTCGGGCGAGCCGATTAAGTGAACGAAAGGGATTTTATTTAGTTCGCTGCACTTACTTACTTACAGCCTATATATGTAATACGTGCCAATCCAAGTAATATGTATATCGTACACATACATATACTGTACAGTCTTCCGTTCTCATGTCCATGTATTCGGATTTTTTAAATGTTAATCATTACATGCTTTTTGCTTTTGACTGCGTGTATCGGTCAGCTTTTGGCAATAAACAAGTCTGCTCCACCGCCGGGAGTATTTTCAGGGGTGTTTTATGACAGCAAGGTATTAAATTGAAGGTTGCATTTCCATAGGATTCCCAAGGTTTTCACCATTTCCAAGGTTTTCAGGACTTGTTGCAGCAATTTAAACGTTTCTGCACTTTTGTGGTAATATAACTTTCGCACGTACAAATAATACCTTAATTTATTTTTGTGTGTTTTCTTCCTAACTTAACCCACTTCGGATTTTAGTTTCTGCATAGCGTTATTAAGTGTAGGAAATATGATCGAGAAAGGGGATTTGCAGTATCTTGATTCTCCAGATACAGGTAAGGGAGCAATTTATTTCTTTAAGCAAAAAACAAGGGATGTTTGATTCCTATGTGATTTTGAATTAAAAGAAGTGTATGATTCTGAAGGAAAAAGATCAACTGATTCTCAAGTAAAAAGAGGAATTGATTGCTCCAAGTAAATAACAACCCGCACTATTATACTCCAGTTACAAGCCACATTTGATTCCTTGGAAGAACCCGGCTTGGAAATAAAACTTTTATGGAATAATGAATAAATATAGGTACGTATACACTGGGTAAGCAAAATCCCTGGAAATCGTTGACGTAATGCGAAGCGTATGACACTTATTAGCATATCATTTGAATATATCAAAGGTAATATAAACTTTGTTAAGGATTCGGTCCTGATACAGAGATTGTGTCCGCGCTGTGCCCCACACACAATTCAGTGGATTTGTCGTCTAGAAAATCCAATAACTGAATATGTTTGACATGCTTGAATATTATGTTACCTTTCACTTGTTAAAGTTGATCTCTGATGAGCTATGATATATAGTAGCTTGAGTGATACCATATTACACGTAAATTTCAGTTGTTCATTCATAAGGTTTTTATCGAAAGGAACTATTATACTATACTTATGTATATATGTACAATGTACAATATTCCGTAACTATTGTTTGATATGTTAGAAATCGTATGTCCCGCTTTGCGTTTGCAAAAATGATTAGTCAAGTTCTATATTTAAAAACCTATTTTGGAATATAATGTCGTGTTACTACTCTATTTGGAGCAACCTTTCCACAGTGTAATTTAAAATAAAGTCTATAATTTATAATGCAAGCGAGAGGTTCTCTCGAGGAAACAATAATGGTCCAATTATATTATCTATTTTTTTCTACAGGTTAAGTTGTCCACATTTTTAGATTTTACTACTTTTATTGTAATTTTTCTTACTCTACCTGTTCCTATTTTTCAAATTCATTACACAAAAATATATGATTGTTTAGTGACGTATCCTGCGAATGCATGTATTTGCAGCCTCTTCTATACCCGAAAATTCGATCCGCTGTCGCTGTCGCCAGTTTTCGGGGGCTTTAGGGATTAACGAAAAATTGTTCCCGGAATTCTTCAGGCGTGCTTAAGTGGTAACGGTTGTGAGCACTGTCTCCCAACATGCAATACAGTGGGGTGGCAAGCGCAATAAGGTCTACGTTTTAATGGTATAAGCATGTTAAACATACATTAGTGGGACTATACATATAATACTACATCTTTACACATTACATTATCTATACTTATACTAAACTGGTCTACTATAGGGTTAAAAGATATTCGTATGAATGTATATTGAAGCGTTCATCGGAATGTAATTTCAAGATCGATATCGTTCTCAAGCCTGGAAACCATGAAAAGTTTTGTGGCCACTTAATTTTTTAGTATTTAATGTATAAGTTGTTTCCCGTAATTTATCCAGGTCGTCCAAATTAATTTAGGCACTTAAATTATTACCAGCACGGCAAGTTTAAATGTATTTATATTATAAGGGAAGCATTAGCTTTTAAGGAAAAAATGAAATAAAAGGCATATAACTAACTGAAGTTAAGAACCCTTCAGTTTAAATTTGACCTACTGTGAATACTTAAACTATATGTATATAATAGTCTACACATTTTTTCTCCTCGCCCATCAAAGCAGTCTCTCAGAGCTGTAGTCAATTTATCTGTATTATTATGATCATGTTACATATGATAAAATACAGTCACCCGAGTCGGCTGACAGTTGAGGGTTTCAAGTGGGTAATTACTAGGTTCTGCCGTATACGTGAGCACGCTGTGCTGGCCTATAGGCTTAAATCTTGATTTAAGAACTACTTTTACTTTTATACATGAAGCTCTTGTGGGAATATATGGACATATTAAGGCGAAGAACGGGGATGGTCGCTCGCTTCAGGAAAAAAACACATGCATAGCACATACGGTTAAATGAACTCCGCTGAGCAAATTTCGTTCAGTAGCTTTCACAAGCCCGACAGTTCCTACATGGAGGGAGAATCCCCTTGCGTTCTATATTTGTCCTAACTCTCGTCATTCTTTGTATAGATCCAGAACACAACACTGAGAACTTTAGGTGACGTGCGGTTGTGTTATCTAGGACTTGACACACCTACTCTCTCAACTGACTGTTCTGGAGTTCAGTTTTGGAAGTCACTTGGAAATCATGGAGGAACGTCAAATTTGCTGTTGCGGGGCCAGTGGCTGGACGAAAGTCATTGCTTGGATTCAGATCGTAAGCACTTATTT
Organism: Lipothrix lubbocki; assembly: GCA_034696945.1. Taxonomy (NCBI): domain Eukaryota; kingdom Metazoa; phylum Arthropoda; class Collembola; order Symphypleona; family Sminthuridae; genus Lipothrix; species Lipothrix lubbocki. Next base: position 12,846 of record JAQGAK010001566.1, on the reverse strand, counting down.
TTATTTATGAATAACAAATCTGATAGACGATACACATGTGTATGTATCATATTTATTTACATATTCAAATGTGTCATGTAAACAATGATTAAAGTATAGAAAATCAATTGTGACAATCTTAAATGATATCGCATGTCTTGAATTTTATTCAAATTTTATTAGAAAAACAGTGAAGTATTAATGAATTTAATACGGCGATAATTTTTTAAACTTAAGCATTCATGTTTATTTATTTTAAAGGTTATGTACGTCCTGGCGACCGTAATGTGTGTACTTGGACTGATCGTTCTAATCATAACTGGGAAACAGGGCTTTGAGGAAATCAGGGAAAAGAACCCACAAGTTTTGGATTATGCATGTAATGGCTTTACATTCAGCCAATTAATTATCACAATATACAAATTTCATAGGCTAAAATCGCTAAAAATATAACAATTTCTTTTGTATTTCCCTGGGCGAATTGTTACTTTTTTTAAAATTTCTGTCCCAGTTATTTTTAATTATTACTCATTTAGTTGCGCCATTTATTGGATCGCAAATCAATTGAAATATTGAATTGATTAAATGATTTTCTGAATTCGCAGTCATCACCCTGATCATATACATGGTGGCGACTTTGCTCCTGGCAGGTGTTGGGATTACCATGGGAGTTGTCCTCCTCAAAGGCTCGCAGCAGGTAAAGAAAGCTAACAAAGATAGAATTATACATGGAAATAAGCAATGTCAAACAAATGACAAGTTTGATCAAGTTCGTTGCCAGTTGTCTAATATTTGAACTGGTACACTGTGACATTAATATTTTTATGTACATTTGATATATTCACTATATGCAGAGAAACGTCAAATATTTGAAGTGGTGGATCATTTTCGCTGCCGTGTCCATGGTTTGGGCCCTAATCTCAATCTCCGGCAATGGATCCATCTTTGGAATAATTTTCGAAGCTGTGCTAACGGTCCTCATGTACGGCTTCGGGATGTGGGTTGTTAGAACGCACATCCAAGAGATCGAGAGTGATCCCCGAAGAGAGCCTCCGCCGCACTATCAAGCATCCTACGCTGAGAAACCGTAGATTCTATAAGTGCTTATATGATCGTGTTATTTGATTTAAATTGCTCTTGAAATCGAATTCTTAATTTTCCTCACCCACTTGTCATTGGTTCGAATTCAATTAAGCTATGTACACAAAATCAACGACAGTACGTGTTTTAACTTCTATATCAACCATTTGAATTTGTCAACTTCAAGTACACATTCATATGGACTTGGAATTCCAGTTGACTTCAAAATGTCTTATTTTTATATAATTTTCTATTGTATGCTAAAAATGAATGTACTGAAGACTACTAGGTTTAATAATTGAGTTGATTGCAAATACTATAACATGTTCGAAATTTGAAAAATGTCTGACTTACAAATCTTGAAACAAGACATTGAATTAAAACTTGAGCTGAAAGTTTAATAATTGAACTTTTGCGGTTTGAAATATTGATATTTTAAACTAACAATTGACAATGTGGGAAACCCTACTGTACAAAGATGCAAAATATTTGGAACAAATTTAAACTTGTTTCCTGTATATCGTTGTCAAGTCTTAAGGTGCAACTTTTATTTTATTACTGAATTTTATGTTTTAAATTAAACCTTCAGGTGAAAGTACTAAATTATAGTTTAACTGCTAATACACATACATATGTACATGTCGCTACTTGAGGTGCAAAGTGGGGTATCTTCATTATTCTTAAACGCAAGATGGGATATCGACTATCATTTTGCTGCAAAGTGGGTTAACGCATTTAAAAAAGCATAGAACTTTAAAATTTACGTCCCTACCCAAGGCATTTAAAATTAATATATCTTTTAAATAAAATCGTCATTAGGAGTGTTGGAGTTAACTCATCTTGCAATTAAAATAATTGTGGATAACCCATCTTGCATTTAAGAATAGTGAAGATACCCCACCTTGCACCTCAAGTAGCGATTTAAGAAAAATGGAGGCAACCCATTTTGCACTTCAAGTAGCGATTTGCATACACACATATGTATACAGGTATGTTTACCACCCAGTAATCCAAATGTACCCCTATGAGTCAACAAATGAATTTTGTTAAATGGAAAGTGAATATGAAAGAACACCTTGTTGTAATAATACAGGGTATATACATATTCTCGCAGTGGTTTGTGTGCATAGAGTGACAGTGGAAATTGAAAAGTCGAACTGTTATGTATTGATTTATGCATTTGTCCGACGAATATCTATTTATTTCCACAAATAGAGATAATCTTAATGACAATTAATTAGATACTTGTTTTGCACTTCTACTGTGCTACTACTTAATTTAACATTGTGTATCCAACAGTGTAATCAATATTGAAATATATACATACAATCATATGCTTCTTCAATGAGCGACAAAAAATTCAAAGAGTTTTCACGAACCGCCAAATATTTCGAGTGATGCAGTTAATGCAGTAGTTTTTTTTACCTTAAAGTTAGTTAAAGTTAGAAATCTGCGACAGAAATAGTGCAATCAAATTCACAGTAAGCTTTCTGTAAATATTAAAAAGTTGCTTTAATGTTTAGTTAGTATGCATTACAAAAGCTTCTGATTGTGAATAAATGAAGTTTTTAATATTTGTTTTAGTTTGGTGTCGAAAATTCTTTTACATTTTAAGTCCTAAAATAATCATTAACTTGGCCGAACTCTCATAATTGCATTGCATTAATAAATTCGTTTTGTTTCAATAATCCCTCATGTGTATGAAGGTGAGTTTAAGAAATTATGTATTTACACAACTATGTACTTAAGAAAATCAATGCTACATGAGCAATTTTTTTAAACATACGGTGCGCACAGGGATTTGCCTGGGGTTTTGACAGGCTTTCCCACATACTTCTGTACTATTTCTAAACTCCAAAGCATATCTGGGAGTTCCTCTTGCCCGATCGAATTTCCATATTTAAGTACCACTCACTGTATTAAACCGTAAGAATACTTGCAAGTGAATCCGCATTAAAGTTGCAAAACAAAATTGATTCCGCGAAACAATTTCTGTAGCGTAGAAACGGCATACTTAAAAGTACGATGTTTTTTGACGAGGTCGCTGTCTTGAGTTGCCAGGAGATAGCACGCGCGGAATAAGACGCTCGGAACGTTCGCCTCTCAACGCTTTGGCTGCCCGATGTGGGTTTGCTACCTTTTATTAGTAGTATACTCAAATTTGTTTTCATTATTTACTTGGTCTCATACTGTTTATGCAACTTGTTTTTACTTACTTGATTCCCAACATTCACATCACTGTATACTTTCTATTACATATACCATGAACGCTATGTACCTTAAATATTACATTATATTCAGAAAATTTGCTTGAAATGGCAAAAGCAGAACGCTAGTATGACACAGTTGAATGTTCCAATCCAAGTAGTTCGCCCACCAATAGAAGAAATTAATGGTGCCCTGAAATTGACCAAGCTGGGGTGCGGATGTAAAATCTTTGTAAAGGTAAGTATGTATATTAAATTAGCAGTCCAGGTGCGCCAGTGATGAAGTATTGATGCTATCTCCAACCGAATTCTTCCCAGGCTTCTGAGAAAATTGACGTTGTTCATCTGAAGATTCCTGCAGACAATCACATCGCACAAATGGAAATCTACACAGAGTTAACTCAATAAATTGATGATGACGAACATTCAAAATCTGTTGTTCAAAATCAGTTGTTATATATAGGTACACATATAAGTTCTGATTTGCTCCACATTGGCATGGATACATACATATATGTAATTCTAGTATGTAAGTGTATATGTTGAGAACATTATGATGTATAATATATGATGTTAGGATATATAGTTTGAGAATATTCCTACTTATGGAGGAAAATAAATTCAATCAGATCCTGATTGTAAGCATTTTGGTCATCAAATGTATCTTCTTCCTGTCTCTACGAAATGATTTGATAGTGCCATAACTTGTTTATACGGATGATATTTTGTTTAGGTATGCACAGATGACATTGGATGAGGTTGTGCTGTTGTTGCGAAGAGGGTTCCAGCGCAAGACGTATTTTACACTTGAATTCAATAACTTCCTTTCCATTTACTCCCTATCCACCTCATCCCCGCTCATGTCAACAGAGTCATCCGAAGAATCTGAAAACACCTTGTCGCACCTAATAAATCCTTTACTGCGGCTCCGGTTGTCGGCAGAAACTTGTCTTCATACATCCGACGATAAACATCGCACACACACACACACACAAACAAACTCAGGTATGAAGACACCAAAGATCACAAGTCCTGCTGTACAACGTTTTTATTGTCCATCTGTGTAGCTGAGTGAAACATGGAGGAAGTGCAAGTGGACAGCAGAGAAGGGGTTTACCATCCCTCCGTGTCCTGTTGCTGCTGTCTTTCCGCAAACGATTACACAATGTTTATTGGTGTCAGTCAATCGGTAATTAAATTTAAATAAATTTGTGATATTCAAACAAATTGTAATTAAATTGCATTAAAAATTTCACAAGCGTCACGTAGATAATACTAGAAAAAGAATAAATAAACAAAAACTTTGTCAAAACTAACTCCTCATTCTTGTGCTTTCATTTAATTAAAACAATATCTTTGATTTTGAAAATTAATTTAATTTATTTCAGATAACGAGCGGTGTATTAATCTGGGCTGCAATAACAATGTCTGTATTTGGACTCTGCATCGGTGTCGAACCAATTCTCAGTGAGCTTGGATATCAGGAAATTACAAGTGAATTCCACAAAATGTTGCTCAAGAGTAAGTTTAAAAAATTTGCATTTAAACTCGTAAACTTAAAAGCCAATTAAGTACTTTAAAAGTTGTTCTTACTTCATATGTTTTATTACACAGAGCTTTTCCTCTCCTTCGTCATCCTGGCTGGAATCACGTTCGTCCCATTGTTTATAACATCCATTAAGCTTCTGAATGCTTCAAAGGATGTAAGGAAGTAGTAATTGTTAATTTATTTTCTAATGCTGATTTACCCTTTGAATGAACTGAAAGTTACATGAAAACTAACAGAGTTAATTTTTTTGCAGAAACTTCCTGCTCCGATGAAACTCTGGAGAAAATTTGCGTACGGATATTTGGTGCTGATTCTTGTCTTCGGTATTTCCGGGGCAGTTATCCCTCTAATCTGGAACTACGAGGCGAACCTCACGATTTGCACAACCTGTGCTGTACTTGGTTTCCTCCAATTCATTTGCATTTCCACAGTTAGCTACAATATTGATGAGATTGATAGAACACTGAAGCTTCAAATTTTGAGAATGCAGCTGCGTTCAAGTCCGAGAATTCCAGGGGATTTCACGTGTCAGTGATTCTTTATTATTTGTTTTATTGCTTGTCCCTCTGCTTTGTAATGGTGTTGTAGCCCTTTGTCATCCAAACATTTAGAAACGTAGATCTATCTGTAAACCTAATTGAGGTTTTACAGTACCCAGTGGAGGCATTTGTCTTAGAAATACCACCCCAAGGCAACTTTGTTTCCGAGTTAGTGGCTCCCTTAATATTACTGACCCACATGGCCAAGTCACTGTCATCGCTGGCAGTTTCACTGACCAAGATAAAGTAGCCCAATAGACTAGTGTGTGTGTAAATACTTACTACACATAAATCCCTACCTATACTTATATGTTTGCATGACATACCTAGGTAAATCCGTTGCATTTTCTTCATCTTGCTCGGAGAATTCGGCCAACTGCCTGGAATAATACCTAATGATTGCTTAATTTCCCCAAACATCCCAAACAACCCTTTACTTGGTTTTTTCCAGCTGTTAAACATGCATGCATAGTTCTACATATGAGACATACTTCTCAGTAAGAGACTTTCGGGTCTCCATGAAAGTTAGACGATCACTGTGCAATGAGCGTACCCAACTAAAAGTAAAAGTTGAGATTCGGGGGAAGATGCAACAAGTTAGAGCAACAGCGGTAGAAGCTGTAAAAATATTATAGTAATATGGCACACTTCCTACGCAAAGGAGACAAATAATAGATTAGGCTACATACATACCTATACACTCAACACGATGAGCTTACCTTCCTGTTAATGATATAAGAAATATGTACCTCAAAAGTCAGACACATACCTTATGTGGGCTATTGCCAAGATCAATAATGCACACAATAAAAATACAAGCGAACATTGTGGCAATCACACGTTCAAAGCATTTTTGATGTCGTAGTCCTAATCATTACTATAATCTCGTGTGATTAGGATTCCTTGAATTGAAAATAAAATTATTATTATTAGCTATACAAATAGCAAGATGATTCTGATACGCAAATTAACAGATTAACAACTACCTAAAAAAGTATCAGATGAGTCTCATTAGGTTGGAACTAATTAGTCAATTAGCGATCTGCTTTTTAAGCTGCCATATTCCAAAGCTAGATGTACACATAGATACATTCGTAGATATAACAAGCTTATAATAAATTATAATAAAATGCAGGTGGAAAAATTCTTTAGAGGAATTCATCCTGCTAGTGCTGCAGTTAAAAAGTAAACATTAGCTCCAACTTTTACAAAAAAAGTTTAGAGGATCACTCGATCCAATTATTGAATAAAGTTGTCTTTTTCCTTCATAATAATAATGCTCTCGAATCCTAGCATCATAGAATTACCTTACTCCCAAGTATAAGCTTCTAGATTCTAATGTGTGTGCATATTTATTATTTTTAGAAACTTTTTATTGTAGCATTTGTAGTGATCGCTGACTTGTGTACGTGTATTTATTCCGCGCAATTGTATATTTTTTTCCTGATTATCGACTAAAACTCGGAATACATGCAATCAGCGTAGTTCTTCCGCTTCTAAGGCGATCAAACGTACCTGTCTGGTTACCTGGCGTAAATGATATATGTGTAGATATATAATTTTCTAAAACATATGTATTTATCTTTGTAAGAGAGCACAATATTCATTTACATTACATAGAATCAATATATTATGCGTACATATATTAAATATCAACTGCTTTGATGTTCAATAAATACTGTAATTATTCCAAAAATTAATCATACACCTTTCTGCTGTTACTCTCCGTTACGCTGACTTTAAAAGCGAATGGAAACTGGATTAGGTCATGTTGATTGTACAACTTATAATCATGGTTAGGATCCTCTTGAAGCTTCCATGACATTCCCAGGTTGGATTTCCAAGCATAGCTATGAATAATAAATTGCTGTTATTATACGGAAAACATAAATATGAATATATGTATAAGTATGTAGTAACTGCAGTATTTGAAGGCCAATCTTGCTGCCCTGCTGAGATCAGGAACTTAAGTTCTCAATTGAAATAATCTAATCGAGGAACCATTTGATTACTTGCATATTTTAATGACGTTATTCATGTTTGTCAGCAGACCTTAATGTTGCAGCCATAGCATACTTAAACGGCATATAAAAGTTGTTTGTGAATAGTTTCGGTGACGATAAATGAATGACGTTTGTACGACCTTACTTGGTATTATCTAGATTAATCTACATAACAATTATGTCCCCACTATTTATCTTCGATATAATTTAAAGATGCAAACCACTTATTTTTGTAGATATGTATGAGCTTCTTCACGAAGCCTCAGAAGTCTTCACGAAGTTTTCAGGTTTATACATATTCCATATTTGTACATTTCTATTGCTATGATTTATACAAATGCACATACGTACACAATTCCTAAATCTTCACGCATGTCACTACAAGCAATTTTATTGTGAGTTTCTGCACAAGGTTTTGTCAAAGTTTTTTTTCGAATGTCAAAGTCAATTTTATTTCCTTTGCATAAACATACCTATAGTCTTCCCATATTTAAGTTGTTTCTAACAAACACCTTCTGACTGATGTGTAGTGCGTCCTTTTTATCTTGCCCAAAGATTTAGAGTGCAATTTAATATTGCTTGTAATGCATGATCATATTAGAAACTTAACAGTAAAATATTAAATTAATCATATACACTATAAGAGATAGTTGTGTGTTTGTTTAAAAAATACATACTTGTTCAATATGGCTCTGCCAATACGAAGCTACAAATTCACAGGATTCAGCTACGATCGATGTCTAATATTTATTGCGTGGCTACAAATGGTAAGTATCCCATAATTCCGTATTTGACAATGATGAATTGTTGCGCCGTCTACTAATAAACTTAAATACTGATATAGTACTATGTACCTTGTTGTTACTAATGGTTTTCTTATTTCCAGATAGGAAATGCAGTTGCAGCCACGGCCTCTACCGCCGGCTTTCTGATCGGAACCTACAGTAGTCAGAATGACAGCACAACGTTCGATGAGCTTGACCATTTGCACATATGGGAAGACCGGGTAGATGAACATGGACGATGTAAGTTTTATAGTAGTCTAATACAAACATGGATGGCAGGCTGAGCTAAAAATGAAGCTGCAGGCATAATTCTATCACCATGGCCTTCAGTGTGCAAGTATACCATAAACCTAATTTCAGCATTTTAATTTTTTATTACATGTTTAAAGTACAAACAACCTTGATATTATCGCTGATAATTTTTGGAATCGGCATCGCTGACGGAATCTTGCTATTCCGTGGAATGCAAAAGGTAGCAGCAACATAATATTTATTTTTTTATATATTCGTTTATTTATACTTATATTTATTTTTACTATTTTTCATTTATTATACTGTAGTATAGCAAAAAAAATTAATAAAAGGTTTGAATTAGGATTTATACTCTTTTATTCCAGAAAAATCCAGCCAGCCTCATTGCCTACATTTGGTACTCAGCAATTCACATCATCTGTAGTGTTATCGTACTCAACGCTCTGTCAAGTGTTCAAGCGTACATTTGTTTCGGATTCCCTATATTTCTCGATGCGGTCTTCGTTAGCATGGTACTCTATTACTTAAAAGGTTTGAAGTTAAACGCAACAAGACACGTGAGATTCAATGAACGAGATACTAAAATAGCTTTAATAAATTGATGAACTGTATTACAATGTTTTCTATAGTGCCATAATAAGTGTGCTAGAATAAGAAATTAACTTCTGATGAAAATTATACCAGCATTATCAATCCAATTAAGAAAAATAAATAAATGACTATAACTTCGATATATGATTACATTGTCAAATTTTAGATTCTCTTATATGCAGTTTAAAATGAAATAATAAGGTATTTAACATATGATTATTACGCAAGTATACATAGAACCATTGCTTTGAAGCTTGCTACGTTTAAAGGTATACAGTCTCCCTTCTTTTCAGACGAAAAGTACAAGCATTAAGTAATTTAGGGCAAAGGACAGGTGTAAAAGTGTAAGGGCAATGTTTGGCATTGCAAATAGAAGTAAAAAATTACCGGAATACCTTGAACAAGCATGCTGAGTGACTTACAATTAAAGTCAAACACTTAACTCTTGTTATATTTACTTGAGCTGTAGTCCATCGTACGATTCATTAATGATATGTGAACAATATATAGTCCCCAAATGAGATAGAAGATCAAGATACAACAAAAAAATTGAAAGATTCAAATAACTTTCTACCATTCTACTCCATATGTACATACATGGCAACGTCTACTATAACTCATAATTCGAGACGTCAAATCGCAAAATTCTTGGTATTGCTAGCTGCAACGCAAAATGAAGTTGTAGCATCAATCCAAATCTACGTAACAACGGAGTGACAGTAGTATTTAGTACAAGTCCTAACTCAGACGTGTATTTAGGCAACTGTTTTACTCGTGTTTCTTTTTGGCCAGTTTATCACATTACACTACTTGATCAAGTTGACAAGCAGTGTTATGCAATTTAGTTACGATTGACTTTAAAGCAAATAAAAATACAATCATGTCTACCAACAAAATTGTCAGTGCGGCTTGGTTAGCAACAGCCTTTTGCTTACTTCAGTGCTGTCATCCTGTTCTTGGGAGTCAAAATGTAAGTATTTAACGCAATTTCTCTGTAACTAACGATAGCTTAATCACATTTTTTAATAATTAAACTATTTTATTATAATAATTATATTAACTTAATCATACTTAATGACTGCATTATTACATTTTAGAACTCCTCGTATAGGACATTTAATGATAATTACAATAGCTTAAACGTATTAACTACATTAATTAAGTTAATCATAGCAGATTAATTAACTATGGTATATCAGTTTGGGTTTTAAAAACGTTTTAAAATCATTTGTTCCAACTATAGGCAACCGTTGATTTGGACACGTGGGAAGCGCCGTACGAAATTCGGAAAAACTTTGCATATTATCTCAGTGGCTTTGATGACGAGAACCGCCCAAGTAATTATTTATAAACAATTATTTATAAATTGGTATAGTTTGTTTCATTGTGTTGATATTCATAGATGTGAACTTTACTTTTGTTACCTTAATTACTTAATTTATTCAATGCATGTATTTTTTATGAGTAAAACTCATTAAGGTTGTAGTAAGGGTCGTGGCCATTTGAATCAACCTTGAATAAAAACATAATTATTATATTTTGCAACTAAGAAAATCTATGAATTCTTCATGAAATTCATGCAAATTACACTATAATAAACAAAAAATTATAAAATGGAAAATAATCTTTGTTTTATCAAGTTTGGATTGGAGAAGTCGGCAAATGGGACGCGCGTAAATACGTTAACACGGGCGGACAAATAGTACAAGATCTAGAAACCTATATCGATCAAGCCTTGTACCGCTATAACCAATCTCTCTCTTTAAGGTACTCCTATAACTATTTTGAAATGTATCCACATGATTAAAATTTCCAGTTAATTTATTTTTGCAATGATAATAAACTTCATATATATTCAATCTGAAAAAATAGAAGCACACCAGAGAACCCTGTCGTTGATGGTTGTGTCCTGCTGGATATGGAGGGATATGATTTAACCCAAATAACTCATCTTCCAAGTAATATAATAGCACAATTATTTTCATAATCTACTACTATTTTCAACTATAAAAGTACTTACCTACATACTTTCCTTAGGTACAAATAACCTTAATATACGTTTGTCTTTCTATTTTAGCCGTAACACTCCTGCTCCGTAAGGCTCGCGATGTTGACATTGTCGCCAAGCGAATGGCTAAAGGATTTTTCGTCAACAGTAAGTTACTACATTCATACTTGAACTTGCAAATTTTCAAACGATACTTATACTTGACATCCTCCATTGATTTGTCAAGGTGCTAAAAGTTCTAATGCCGAAACGGTTTCGAATTTTTAAGCACCGTTACAGATAAACGACGACACCAAATTCACATTTTTATATCCAATTTTTACTATTACAGCTAACTTCATTGGCGAGAGATTAATAAACATTCTGAAGCCTATACTCGGTCCATCTTTGCAACGAACTGAAATCTACGGGACAAACAAAGCCGTCTGGATACCCAAAGTATTGAGAAAACTTCCGAAGGAATCTTTGCCAGAGTGGTATGGCGGGAGCAAGGATTTTAAGCCCGTGGCTGTCTACGGTTGAAGAAAGCTTGAACAGTTTCGACTATATTATAGTAAAGTTCTGGTTTTCTAATAATGTTTTCTCTATTGTTAAATCATTATGAAAACGTGTTAGTTGAGATTTTAATGTGTGTAGTATATTTTATTGTTATACTTCATGTTCACAACTATAGTTCAACTTGTCAAACTTAGTTTCTATTTAAACTAACAGTATTCTTCTGTATCTCGATAATGTATCGTGCCCCCTACCGACACAACCAAAGACAGAGAAATCGCTTGTGTGTAACACCATGTGACGATGTGACCGTTAAAATGAACACATTACTGGCGTTGCAGGCCAGAAATGGTAGTACATATAATCAATTATTAGCGTCATTTGCCATAAAGATAATAAAGTTAAAACTTTAAAATGTAATTACAGTTAAGTGTACACTAAAAGCATTTGAAAGCAATTAGGTCAGCAGAGTTCAAAGCCAAGCTCAGATTAATCGATAGTAAAATGCGACTTTAGTAAATAAACAAATAAATTCAGACTTCCGTGGATAAATCATTTTAATTTTCTTTAAGTTTACAACTTCATGGAAGATTTTGCTGAGCGAGGGGAATGAATCATAATATGTATCAATCAGTTTCAGTATTAAATCGGCGTGACGTCGATGACTCCTCAAGTCTTTATAGCAGCACTAGTTCAGGGTTTTGCACCCCGTAACGTTCCTTCTGTAAACATTAGGGCTTTATCAAAATCCTTTTAAAAACTTCATTTATTTGACGATAAGGTGGGAATCAATAACAAACTCGGGTAAATAAGAGTAAATTCTTTTATTTTTATCATCGTTGTTTATTGTGATCCTTGTCATGGCGTTGGCATGGCCGGCTCAGACGCTAGCCAAAATACTGGCATACTTTGAAATCGTAAGTGTTATTCACCTTTATAGCATTGTCGTTATCTTTGATGAATTTGTGGAACGTGCTGAACAAAATAATTTAATCATTACTACACAAATTCGTTACTTATACAAAAACATTAATAAATTGGTAAATAATTTTTAAAAACTACTGCATACAAAATTTTTATCACAGGCGCTTTCAATTTTCAACTTTATAGCAATTTCGTTTAACGCGGTGTTGATCTTTGGAAGCCCGTCCGCCATTTCCCATCTTGTGCAACTAGATCCCCAGGATTACAAGAGCTTCGTCAAGTTCCTGGAATTAGATCGTAAGACCAAATGATTTATAATTACCAACGTTGGCATCTTTATTTCTACCTTCTCCTATAAAAAAACATAGAATTTTCCAAAATCCGTAATTTTGGTCGTAGAAGGACCCCCAATACATCATTGGAAAGGTCCAGAA
>JAQGAK010001565.1:0-29826 GCA_034696945.1 Lipothrix lubbocki | reverse complement strand
AATTCCTCAGAACAAGAGCGGACCACAGGAACGCTGTCAACGCACCTGTGCTCAGCTCGAGTGCTGAGACGAGTTCACCGAATGTAACTTAGCTAATCAAAAGAAACTCAGCTAGTAACTTAGCTATAACGGATCAACTTAGTTAACCAAGTGGCAGGGTTGGATTTATGCCACCCAAATCCAATTTTTGCCATGCCAGGTGGCATTAATGGCAAAAAGTGACATAAAATGGCATGATTGACAAATATTAGAAACATTTTTTCAACAGTGTAGAATTAAATTGATAAGAGTAGTATTAATTTGGGATTTGGTTAACTCTGGTGACGTAACTTACTATTCTGCAGTGGTAAATTTCCGCGTAACTGCGACGGGCAAGTGTATTTTGTAAATAATTGGGCAAAAATGGCCTTGTAAATTGGTGTATGTAATAAGTAAATAATAATAAAAATCAGTAGAAGCACTAATTATGATATTAAGAACACTATGAATCCCTTGGAAATTCTCATGGACGCGTATTGTTTTCGTCAAACAAACTGATTTGTAGCATTTTAAGGAAAAGTATATTGTTGTAGTAGGTTTGGGTCACGTTACTGCATAATATTTATCCATTATGTTTTTAGCTATTTATGCCACTAGTGGCAAAATAGTTTTTGACATTTCAATTTATGTCCCATTTTTGTGAAGATGCTTTCTAGGCTGTTAGCCGATATTTTTGAATTTTTTGCCATTTATGTTATGCCACTTTATGCCACCTTGCCAACTCTGGGCCTACGCATTACATAAATATGAGACCTTTATGAACCCCAAACCAGTCATGCAATGCATTAAAAACAAATCGTAGGAAGTTAATCTAACAAAACCTTGAACAGTGCTTTCTCAAACATTTATTTTGCAACAAGAACCTTAATCGAAGATGGTCTTGCTTGTAATAAATTATTACAGTTCAGTAACAAAATTTCTGCATGAACAAAACATCGGGATACATACTTGACCTGAATTTGGTAGTACGTTTTGTCAGGGTACACAGCTGAGTTTAATAAACTTGCAATTTTATCCAACGACACATGTGCTCAGATTTTCATTGGTGCTTAAACATGTCCTGGAAGGAGTAAAGATTTTCCATCCATAGGTAATAGATAGAGTAATAGTTTCCTGAGATAAAGTGAGCAAAGAAATGATGGAATGCAAACATGAAAGTATATTATAACCATTGATAGCATATATCATTAGCGCTTCTCCATCTTAAAATATGTATGCCAACTCTCCATAGTAAATGCACATACTGCTCTCAAAAAGTAGCCATGAGACAAAAAAGCTGAGAGAGAATCCTTTATATTTAAATCAATGCTTTTAATTCTTCCTTCGGCCCGACGATGTAGACACGCCGGTAAAGAAATGCAGAATAAGCATGCCTAGCTCCCATTTGGACTAAGCATAACTAGCTTCTCAAGGCCCTGTTATGGAAAAATCGAAACTAATTATCCTGGTTAAAATACTGGCACCACGAAGAAGAAGCAATTTGGAGTAAAAAGAGAGGAGGAAATAAGAAGTGGATAATTACGACGATGACGGGGAATTTAGATACAGCATATTACAGTGTCATTTATATAAAGGGCCTATCTCACATATGACGGAATTCCCAAAAGGAAGAACAACGAATTTAAAAAATTACCCACTAAAGGAACTTCCAAAGTACTAGAAGATTTCACCAAAGAGACAAGAATTTAGAAAGCAAAAACAAGAGTAAACATCCTCCGTGAAATGGCTTTGCCACATGGAAAAATAAATTAGTTTTTTTATGTTTGTAATTACTCTTTTTTCGCAAACTGGAAAGGCTCTGTTGTTAATAATGCAAACTCAAGGTAGAGTTGAAACTTTAAATGTCATGTTCCTGTCTGTCGTCGTTAGGAATTGAAATCCATCAAAGGATTTACAGGTCGTGACCTTATGCGTGTAAACTTACTCTGCTGTATTTATAGCAAACAAGAATCATATACATACTTATGCAGCTTCAGTTTTAGAGATTAAATTGCTTTTGCTTGTCTCCCCACCGGAATTCCCTTGTAAGGTTTACTGTAGGAAAACTTGTTGTTGTACTGCTGTCGCCAAGTCTCTACGGAGGTGCATGGAAAGTAAGCCTTAAAAGTTTCTGGGTTACATTTGAATTTTATGTTCTTTCTCTCAACTTCTTTTTTCCGCTTTTATTCCAATAAGAGTTTCTCCTCCCAATTCGATTGATACTTTCAGGCTTATTCGTGTATTTTTTAGTGGAAAACTAGATTCTATGTTATTTCTATCCTCTCCAATGTAATAACGCAAACTATGACGATTATTTGTCTTATGTTCGGCCTAACAGTCAATTTCAAGGTTTGGTTGGTTTTGATAAAAAGAACTGATTCTGCGATCTCTGAAAAAGAACAAACATCCAGGGTTGTTATGTTTTGATTTATGAGTCGGTAGTTTCAAAGTGGGAAGCCTGGTTTCATACAAGCTGCAGAAATGTTTATCGTTAGCAAAAGCGTGAACATCCCATTATTCTGCACAGGTTGGCTTCAAGCCTGCTTTCATATGGAGGTTTTCTTCAAGCCCGGCATATCTAGAGGTTTTCCTAAACTGCTTACCCATATACGGAGGTTTTTTATACATGTTTTGTACACACCAAATATGCTTTCTTATATGAATGTTTACTTCATTCTTATATTTCTAAAGATATTTTAAAGCTTACTTTCTTATGAAAGTTTACTTGTACCTTCCCTTACTATGGAGGCTTACACAAATCTCTCTTGCTTATAAAGGGTTTTTAGAAGTCTGAATTCATATAAGGAGGTTAACTTAAAGCTCGCTACCCTACAGAGGTTAAAGCTTTCCTACCGACAAGCGTTACTCTACCGCGCTTCAAAAACAGTTCTCGTTACTTCTGCGCTTCAAACTAGTTGTTTCATACAAGTTCGCTTAAGCACATTACTCCACATATACACAAGCTTTTGGCTTGACGACAGTGTTGAAGTTTTAGAAAAATCTTTAGAGATTTGTTTTTAGCAAGTTCTATTGTATTCCATTGTTACATTGTGTCTCCTTGTTGCAGAACTTTAAGTTGTCAAGCTCCTCGGTAATAAGCAGCAGGTACTCAGGAGGTTAAAGAAAGCTCCGACGGGAAGTACAGAGTAAAAAATCACAGTATATGTAGCTATTTATTAGTTTACTGCTTTTAGAAAGCATCAAATATGTACAACTATACCGCAGAGTAGAAAACTACTGTAAAAGAGAGCCCAGAGAGTACGCACAAGAAGCACAGTGTTTAAAGTTAGGTTAGGTTGAGAAAGGAAGGTTTCATACACTTGTATATACACATGTTTATTTATTTTCTTGCTGTATACCTTACTTGTCTCGGTGGTGGTGGAGGTGGAAAACCTGAACAGATGGTGAGGAGGACGTACATGAGAGATAGTGGGGTGATGGAGGAAAGTATTGGTAAAGGTGAAGCGATTTATGTAGTGAGGTAAGAGTAGGCATTATGTATGTACATGTGAGGTAAGCATCTGTATGCATATTAGCCACACGTCTTCAAGTACGTATCTGTGCGTATAAAAGGTACAAGAGTAAATGTGTGTAGGAAAAATAAAGGGTTTAATTTATGTAAATATATGAAAGATTTGGAGAGAGGATAGGGACTTGGATAAATGTTATACACACGGTTTGGGGCCCAAAAATGTATAAGAGAGGTGCTAAAATATGTTGGTACTCTAAATGTATATGGATAATTATATGTAATTATATGAAGAGTAGGTATAAAGAAAGAAGCTGTAAGGATAACAAACCTGTAGCTACGAGGTTTGTGCGTGGACTCCAGTCACACCTTTGACTTCAAATAACGTAATTTATCTTTTCACCTTATTTATAAGTCTCTTGTGGCTTTCAATTTGATAGGGCTGATAGCGAGAATAGAAAACTCTTGGAGTGCCATTTTTGTATGCGGAGCACGGTCAACTACAGAGTCATTCCAGCTGACTATTTACTATACTGCCATTCACTCCCAGACACTTTCCTCAATGATCACCATTGCCCCACGTATCTCATCAGTTTCCCATTTATGCTCATACATGTACACATTCTGGGGCATCTTCGTGAATTTTTATGCCGCCCTCTGCTTCCTCCCGCCACGTTGACCAGTCCTCCTTCCAATCATTCACTTCTTTTAGTTAGTTCCGCTCTTTTGTGTATAATGCTGAATTTTTTTTTGTGCTTAGTTACTTTCTTTCTCAAGTGGAACCTATATACAATCATTTACTGTGTTTTGTTCCTCACACTGAGAATTCCTTGATGTTTTTCCTAAACCATCAATTCCATATTATTGTTCTATTTTTTTCCATGTACACCGTCCCTCTTCCCCCACATCATTTTTTATACTTCCTGGCATCTTTTGACCGCAGATATGAGCAGCAAGAACACAAGTAGTAAGAAAATAGAGTGAAGGGAAAATAGTTGTTGAAGAAGCTTGCTTGAGCGCCAATCGTTTGAATGGAATCCAAATCAAATATGATGTACATATATCCAATATACAATTATATGGGGGCTCGTCGACTTTTCAGGTTTCTGCTATGTCTACCTTCTCAAACAGTGTGATTCACAAACTCCATGTACACAACTCTGCTCCACTTGAGAATCAATGTAGCTACTACCTTTGTTCATTTATTTCAATTGTGTTCCAAAAATACAATCAATATATGGAACATGGAACAATATATGGTGGAGTGGTAAGGGGGACTGAGCGAAAGGAGAAATAGTTGGGATATAGATAGATACATATAAACGAAAATAAAAATGCATAGTTCACCCAACTCCACGTGTATTTTGGAAATAGCTGTAAAGTAATAACGAAGTATGTACAGAAGATAGCAAGACTGGAGGACTATCATGGAGATAAGAGCCTTTCGGGAAGACTGAAAAAAGTGAAAGGTGAGAGAAATCTCGTCCTCTCTTGGACTGTCGTCGTCATATTTCCGAATTATTTAGGAGTGAACGGAAAGTACAGAATAACCTTTACAACTGATTGCGCCTCACTTTGTCCCGTTATGAATTCTTCTATGACTTTCATCTCCCTCTTTAGGCTTCTCCTCCCAACCATCTGCGTACATACATAATACTATATCCTCCAGCCATCAAACTTTTTTCATTTTGCATTCTGTTCCATTTCCTCGAAAAGGCAAGATACAATCGATAGAAACATACTAGACGGAACAACTTGTCTTTATGGTGTTGCTGAAAGCAAAGACATCTTATTGTCATTGTGCAGACACTTCAGTTCTGAAAGTAGAGGTACTTCACTATTTTGAATGCCAAGAACTGTATTGTTTTGAACTTCAAGGTTCCGTTTGGTCCCTGGTACGTTTGTCACCAAGATGGTGCAAAAATTTTGTTTTATTATTTTGTTCAACAAGGTTCATTATTATTTTGATTACATAAGGTTTGTATGTTCATTAACTGTCGTCGTTAGCTTCATTCCATTAGGTTCGGTAATATTTGGTGCAATAATATTCTTCAAAATGTATTTCGACATGTACCAATAACTATGTATCCTGTATGGATGTACTAAGATTAACTCAAAATACTAAAATGCAATTGAATTACTTGACAACAGATCCCATAATAGAGTGCATTAAACCTTTACGATAGTAATTAATTAAAAGGACTTTATTTCACTAATTTATTTATTTATTATACACGGAGCGACGTTTCGGAACAATTTCCTTCTTCAAGCTCAAAATTATAGTAACAAGTTTTGGTATTTTAAATACAACAGGTTTTTGAAAAAATACATTTTTGTTACAGTAAAGTCATTGACCCTTCAGTCAGATGAGAGATTGGAGAAGATCAGCCAGGTGAAGTGGATTATGAAAAAGGACAAATCTATGAGCAATACATCCCTTTAAATAACAATTCCATTTGAATCATATTGAAGTCATAGGATTATTGATTGGCGCCAGGGGAATCATTCCAAAGTTCTTCGAAGAATTTAGAAAGAGGTTCAATTTAAAAAGTGACAATATTAAGGAAATAGTGATAGCAACTATTCGTGATCATTTAAAATAGCCTACAATTATGTTTATAATTAATATTACATTACAAGCATAATATACTTTTGTAAAACAAATTTTTGTTATATAGTACTGTGTCGTGAGGCAAATACCATAACGGTATCAGTGTAATAAAGTTTCTTTCTCTTAAGTTTTTAATAAGCCCGTGCTAACTTTAAACTGTAGTAACTACTTATGTATCTATATAAAATAGAAAACATCGCAGCAATCCACATTCTCCACCCAATTGGATACAACAATTCGTGACAATGATGAAAGCAAAGATCCTTCAGCCTGATGCAAGACAAAAGGAGAAAGTTGACAGACAAACGCGTACTCCGTCCGTAGTGCAATTTTTCCCAGTGAAACCTTAGAATTGAGACGGAGACCATCAAGCAGAAAGGAGAAAGCAGCGGTTTGGATGCATGCACGCTTTGCTTAGAAATAGATATTGGCAATAGAGAAGAAACAAACGAGCAGGAGACAAGCCTCCAAGTTCATGCCCCACTGGCCCTTTGCACTGTAATACGAAAATGATGCGGATCAGCCCCAGTTGAAAGTAAACTTGAAGAGATAGGGAGGTAGTGCTTTTAAAAACACGGCCGTTTTTTATACTTGGAAGTACGACATTGTCATATACTACAACGCCATTCCTGAATCACCCGTGTGGAAAGAAATTACTAAGCCAAGTAAATACACGGAATTAGTAAATGCATAGATGTATAATTACACATATTTACTCACCAACTCCTGTCACAATATTTACTTTGGTCTCTTTGAGATTAAAATGAATATCCTGGTACTGTTTTAGTAAAGTCCCGCGACCGGTTGGACTGTTTTACATACTAGCTGCACTTTTAAGTAGTTTTTTTAACAATCTCCTAGGAATATTTGCCAATTAAACGAAAAGCATGTTAATGCTGCAAATTAAGTCCATTTCAAGTAACTAAATCAAGTTTATTGATAATCCACGAAGGCAATTTTAAAATGATACTGCTGTGTCTGGACTACATTTTAAGTGCTTAGGCATTTTTATGTTGGCAAATTAACATTTTAATTAGGTAAATCAAATGCATTTTAGCACGTACATAATTAAAAGAATAATAAGTTTGCAATATTGCATTATACAACTGCAAGTTGAATTGTTTTAATAAAAATTAATTAAAAGCAGTCACGTTTGACTAGTTAAAACTTATTTTACAGAATGCAAATATCATTGCGCGCTTTCACGTGCAAATATACGGTTTAATAACATTTTTCACGTAACTTTGTTGCCTCCCTTGAAAATGTCTGAGCAACGGAGAAATCTTATTGCTATTAAAGCAATTTCCCTGAAGAACTTGAAAAGTTTCTCCCGAAGCTCCTCAAATATTTTTCTACTCTTCAAGGTATATCTACGTATTGCCAGTTTGCGTAGAATCTCCAGGGTAGTCTATCGCATCCCTAAATGCAAATGTTGTAAAATCCTCTTATGCAATATTATACCATAATATGCATCCTTACGAAATCCTCTCCAGAGGTTAGCCTACATTTAAATTATTATGGGAGAAAACCACTTGAGCACGTAGATGTTGGGGAAGACCAAAGAATAATGTTATCTTGTGGGAAAGTAAACACACACTCTCCTTACACGTTTGCATGAGAGCATTTGACGTAAAATGCAGAAATGGGCATCAAGGAAAGAAACGCGTGTAGGGTTTCTGACAACGTCCGTTCCTCTCTTGCCTTCGTTTTAAAAATACCTTCAAAGGCAGTCCTACAAGTTGGGAATACATAAGTTGAAAGGTATTTATACCCCTGCCATTTTCAATTTCACCCAGCGTTGTACCCCGAGCTTCTTTTTTTGAACCAAGATTCCTACGCTTCACTCCGAAAGACAGAGCATTCCTAGGTCCTCAATATATTGTGAGAAGCGTTTAATGAAAAATGGTCCACAAAGGAACGGTTCCGTTCATAATCCTCAGGGAATCCTTAACAACAATTTCATTATGAATCCTTAACGGCATTACTTGCAATTAATTATTTTGTGGACAAAAAGATTTCTTTGGTTTGCAAGAGACGGAATGCTATTAACTGTAAAAGCCGCTGCTGCTAAGGAAAGCGAAAAGTGACGCTCACCAAAACAGCAAAGATAACTGTGTGAATCCAAACGTGCAGAACGATCCTTGAAAGTACTCTGGTGTTCGTTACTCCACGAGCACAACATGAATACAATATTCTTCGTTTGGTGTATCAGTGCTTAAGATATAAATACATCCATGAGCTCCTTACATATGTCTTCTATGTTTTTAAGCTACACAATGTCGTTCATTACATGCTTTCAATGCCGTTCGTTACACACATCCAATGTGTAAGTGTAAGGTGTTTAGCTAGTCCACCGAACACTTGCAGTGAGCCTGTATGAACATGTACCCGAATCTAATATGGAATAACCCGAATATGGCCAGGTAATAATGCCCGGTAGACAACACACAGACATTGGACTATAGACAGGTTTATTAGTAGTTCTCGAGCAGATGACTCAAACAAGACTGACTTCTCCTTTACACATTTCCTCTCTCATCCTCTCTTAACCTACATTTGACCTTACATAACATTTACGTAACCCTGCAGGTGTTCTACAGGTAAATCCTCGAGTGACTATCGTTACCGATAGCTCACACAATGTTAGTAAAAGTGAAGCAATGAAATAAATGGAGAAGCTAGAGGTGCAATGTTGCACAGCTTTCATTAGATTGTCATTGCATTCTGGTTTTAATGAATACTTCACAGAAAGTATAAGGTACAGGGCCATAACCTTGAATTGAATTCTTTCACTCCATCCTCCAAATCCAAACAGATGTTTTCTCCGGTAACGGTAGAATAAGCGTTACAAGGTGGTTAAAACTTAAATGGAATCCAGGTAATGACGTACCGTCACCAACTTCTTCGATATTATGGTCTATGAAAGAAAACAGAAGTTGCGTGTGGCTGATGATATGTCTGATGACGACAGAAACTAAGGTTTGCGAAGACCACCAACTTTGATTTTATGACATCGTATTTTATGTCTGCGGGTGAGTGTGTGAAACATGTTGTCTCTATGTAAGTGATGATGACACAGGTTCTGGATTTGCTCCTTTGACTTAAAACGCACTATCGTTACCAAGGTGGAGGATGGTAGAATATACAGATGAATCGTAAGAAGATTTTGAGAAGATGCTCTATGAAATAGCCGGACGAAGTTACAATATATAGGAAGAGACCTGACCGAGCTGCATTATAAGAAATTGCAGGAGCTACTTTATAAAACCCCGAGAAAGTTGTATTACAAGAACTAGATGAAGTTTGCGCAAACCTATTTATATAATATAACTTATAAGTTATTATAGCATGAGCTGGAATGTAATGAAAGAGCTCAACAAAGACGACATCCGAACCTTATAAAACTACATCCCTAAAGTGCGAAAATACAACGTAAGAACTTGGACGAAGTATGAATCCACACGGAAGTTGTAGAAAGCCATTAAAGAATCGGGGTTGGGTTTAAGCCCACCGACCTCACAATTGCCTGCAATATCCACAAAGTACGCACGCACAATCTGCACTTAAAAAATGAACTTCTGCCGCAATCCCTTTGTTCACCATAAAAACAATAACGTCTCTCGTCTCTTATGATTATTTCCTTCCATTTTGTAGTTGCGGATCCTCAAGAATATCTAAAACACTCACAAGTGGTTTTCATTTCTAATGTCTTCCACATCCTCTTTAAGCACTAAATTCGTGGTAATAAAGTGTGAGAACATTTATCTCTTTCCTTCGTAAGCGCTACGCACAGGGTTGGATTTACCTATGTCACCAAAATCGAATTTTTACCATACCAGGTGGCATTAATGACATCAATTGACATTGTTGCTGAGTACACATAGAAATGGTGCTTGATATTAAAATGATTTGTTATGTATTGATATGTTTGATTTATATTATGAATTTGATGTTTTGACCAATGAATTTTTATTGCATCCTGAACTCCAAAATTGTACTAATTTGTTGTGTGCTGAAATGACCAAATAAACCGGAAGGCAAAGGCTTTCACACGACATAGGAAAATAAAATAAATGAAAACTTATTTAGCTACCGTAGAAAGGCAGCCGACAGTAACAGACATAAATGGCACAAATGGCATAAAAATATGCATATGACATAATCTATATAGTAGCGTCAATACCTACGTTGACTTACCTACTATAATTTCAATTATTTATCAGTTATACAACAGAAACGCTCAAAAGATTCCAGTATAGATTCCTATTTGATTTACGGGTGAGGTACTGAATGAATTATTAATTATTACAGAAATGTTTACAATTATAGCCGTCAATAATAATAATTATACAGAACGTTCTAAATCACTTGAAAATGAGAGCCGAATAGTTGTCTTCGAGCATGTTTAACTATTCCACCGTATGAATATGTTATAATTAACTGTATTACGTTTTGTTCGTTATAATAAATTTTTCCACGTATTTTCTGAATTTATGCCATTAGTAGCATAAATAGTTTTTTCCATGTCAATTTATGCCACATTTTGGTAATTCATGCCATGTCACTTTATGCCACATTTTTTCAATTTATGTCATGTCACTTTATGCCTCCTTGCTAACTGTGGGCCTACGCATTACATAAATATGAAACCTTCATAAACCCCAAACACTGATCTATATTATATACCAACTATTTTCATTTTGTATAGGAAACCATGAACTTCGCCTTCTATAGTTAACTATGAACTATGCTTTGTGTGGGAAACTATAAGCTTTCTCATATATGCTAAACTATGAACTTCACTTTATGTACACAACTATGAAATTCGCAATTTGCAGCAACTATGAGCTTTATCTATCTTTAGAAAATCTTAACAGAAGTAAATACACAAGGAACAACTTGGAGTATTTACAGAGCCGTTAGCTCTATCTTCATGAAATTGGTAAGGTTCATATTTTAAGAGTGGGAATTGCGGGTGAATGCGGGAGACAGGACATTGAGAGCGCACAAAGGGTCGGAAGGACTTATGCTGTGTGTGAAGGTGTTTGTATACTTGAACGGTGAAAGCAAATGAGGTTTCTATATCAGTACTCGGTAAAGAGCCACTTTAGCTCATCATGTGCATAAAAGCGGATTTGAGGTAATTGGCTGAATAATGGTTCTAGAGAAGGAGATTGGAAGGACTCTGGAGATTGGATTTTATCCACACATCGGCCTCAGTGGTTCTATCTTGGAAAAACCAAAGGCAGAAAGTGTATAACCATGCAAGTAGCGTGCTAGCTTCTATTTTCCCCTATGCATACTCTCCTCTCTTTACATGAGATTTGCGCGACGATGAAAGGGAATGATGAAAAAGTGTGAAGGTAGGCAGATCATAATAAAATAAAGCCGTGCTAGATTCCTTCAAGTCTTGTATTAAAGCTGATTAGACGGGTGTACCGAGAGTACGCAGGTAGACTGGTAGTACGGGAGAATAACTAAGTAGTGTTCAGGGTTGGCAAGGTGACATAAATTGCCAAAATGTGGCATAAATTGACATGGAAAAAACTATTTATGCCACTAGTGGCATAAATTCAGAAAATACGTGGAAAAATTTATTATAACGAACAAAACGTAATACAGTTAAAACATATTCATACGGTAGAATAGTTAAACATGCTCGAAGACAACTATTCGGCTCTCATTTTCAAGTGATTTAGAACGTTCTAGATTATTATTATTGATGGCTTTAATTGTAAACATTTCTGTAATAATTATTAATTCAATCAGTATTACCCGTACATCAATTAGGAATCTATACTGGAATCTTTTGAGCGTTTCTGTTGTATAACTGATAAATAATTGAAATTATAGTAGGTAAGTCAACGTAGGCATTGACGCTACTATATAGATTATGTCATATGCATATGTTTATGCCATTTGTGCCAGTTTTTGCCACCTGGCATGGCAAAAATTTGATTTCGGTGACTTAAATCCAACCTTGAGTGTTAGTGTATATATTGTTCCTTCACTAGACCGCAGGGATGTGTGAGTGTGGAAGAAATGCCCCATCAAACCATAAGAAGTTACGCCTATAGCAAAGCATATACATTTCTCTTACGATTTCCAAGAATCTTGCAGAGTCTCAAGAGGAAATTAAATGAGCAGAGAAAACCGAGATGAGGCTTGCTTGAAGGGATAATGCAAACGTTGCAGTTTATTAAGCATGTCTACTTTAGCCGAGCCAACTAGACGGGCACTTGAAATAAGGTGGCCAAACTTCCTATTTAGATATGTGCCAGCAGCTCTCATACGATCAGAATTGCTCCCATGTAGGTGCATGAAGCAAATTAAACTGATTCAGTTAGCGGGTTTATAGCTATGTTTTGGAGCTATGAAATTATAGCTGTCACATGTGTAAGTGCATATATGCAATGCAAGATACAACTACTATGACATTAGCAGAGGTAGTAGAATATGATCTTCTACATGTCAGAGCATGTATCTCAGGCTTACAAACTTTAATCATGCCAGTAATTTTATTAGCCAGAAATTGTATATGGAAATGGATATAAGTATTTTACAACTGACAATGTAGGTTAAGGGTAGATTTTACAAATTCACGTTGATTTCACCCATTTTCTCTGCTTTAAAGTCATTGCCATAATCAGATGTATAGGTACTTGTAGAAGCAACTGCTATTTGTGTGCCTGATGAGATGCACGTGAATACTTCGACGTTCATCTCATGTATCGTAACAGTATCTTGGTTGAAAGTGAACATGTTTGGCAAAATATGCAAAGTCCCATAAAGGATTATTTCATTGCTGTATTTTTTTATGGAATTCTTAAAAGTCCACAAGTATTAGATAAACAGGAGGTCGGGCCTCATCTTATGATTCCCAAAAACTTCGTTTCTTTCCCCCAATAGCTACATAACGATCCGTACAGCAAGAATTTTTTGTGTGTGATTCAATTGAGCTAACTTCCAAGGAAATATAATGACTTTTGTAGTAACATACATAAAAACTTTGACAAAATGCATAGTTACCATATAGTATGTGCATATGTTGCATCCATATAATATGTATATCTATTGCAGCCATGTAGCATGTACATATATAGTAGCTGCAACAGTACATGCATAATAATATTTTAGCACCGTAAGCAATAACTGTAACAATATCAATATAGTATGTGTGTAGCTATGATTGTGAACATATAATTCATTCTATGCATACATGCATCCATATGTATGTAGTGGAAGCTACATAAGGAGTAACAATACCATACACGTATATCTAAACTCAACTTCCCGCTGATAGCTCCCGTTATAGAGTGCAAGTAAGTATGAAATTTTTATCGAGATTGTTTTTACCCAGACCAAGGCTTTCCTCCATTCTTTTTATGACATTGACATTCGCAAGTTAGCGGAGATGATGAAAAGATGTAAAACTGACGAGAGGGTTGACATTAGAGTTTTACACACTTGTACAATGCACAACAAGTGTGAAAATGGAAATCAGGAGAAAAACACTACATTGATTTAGTTTCTGAAGGACGTCTGTTCACATGAAATGACGGTATTTCGGATTATAGCTGTCTTTTGACAAGGCTAGTAATCCTGGTAGTAGTTGACGTGAAGTTGATAAGACTTCCTCTCCGCTTTAAAAAAAATCTCTACAATTCCAACGGCTGTCCTTAAGATTGCATAAGTTTATGAACTCTTTTAGCATCTAGTATTTATGCTTTCATAAAAACTATGGCATGGGCATAAAATATTTAATGGTGTGTATGTGTGCGCGACGGGAAAGTTGTTGGTAAAAAATCGATTCTTTTCTATCAAAACTCATATTTGCCTGTATGTATGGAGTAAGTGTGGGAGTGGAAATTGCCTGCACATTTAAGTTCATTTTTCCCTTTTTAAATCGTAAAGTTTTTGTGATCGCGTGAAACAAAACAAGAGAGAAATTCAGACATCGTTCCATGATTTTAGGATTCAATCTGGAGCGATATTAGAAATTCCCTTACTTCACTCCCAAAATTGTTTCCCTCTATAGCGGTAACATAAAAGGCATGAGTGGGACTGGCGTTTCCCTAATGCAATTTTTATTATGATTTTTAGCCGTACATCAGAGAGTACAGGAGGAAAATTAAACGGAAGCCACATTTTAAACTTGAAACTGGTCTTGCAAGAAGCTAGTAGCACTTGAAAAAGCTTGTAAGTGGGTATAATTTCTTCCGATTAGCCACCAATCTTTCCTCACTAGCGCTTCAAACTCTCCTAACGGTTGAAGAAAATGCTTTTGATATTTCCATAGGAGGAATGTCATATGTTGGGGAGGCATTAGGATGGTTCAAGCAAAGATCCTTCCGACAAGTCTTGCATAACTTGCGTATATGTATATGCACTCTCCCAATCTGTCCTTTGGACAAGAGTTTCTCACACTTTCTTTCTTTCTTCTCCTTGTTTCCTTCTGTATAAAGTAACGAATCAGATCCTCTCAAAAGGCAAAATGTATAGATGTAGATACAGAGGGATGTACACTTTAAAGTTATATATTTAGGCATTTCCTATACCATATCCTATACTACATAGGTATAGTATGAGAGCTTGTTTCATGCCCTTTTAGATACAAGTGTATGGAAATAGTAACAGTGAAAATTGGAATTTGCTGTGATGGATAGTTTGAGGCAAAAAGCTTTCAACTCCTCTCTCACATTACAAATGTGAGAATCATCGAGCTCTGAACATGGGTTCGTGACTTCTTCAAAAGTATAGCAACATAAAGATCAAGCAGGCATTCTTTTTGCAACTTCACAGATATACACACACTCATTCTTTTCAAGGAATAAATCAATGTTAGATGTGTGCTATGGGATGGATTGAACATTGCATCAGTATACGATTACATGTATCTGTATATGCATTTACACGTAAGCTGACTACGTGCACGCCTTGCATAGAACGTTATTACCCGTAATCTAAGCCTTGTATTACAAAAATGAGCAAATCATGGGTGCTTTAGGTAGAGCATGGAAGAGCTATCTAATTTTTTAAAGTGCTTGAAACCTACTCGTCACTCTCTCAACTTTCAAATTATTTCTTTTCTTTGTTCTGCCATTACATCCTGCCATTTTTTCAGAAAAAAATTTAAAGAAAACGAGACTTGAATTCCTATACTCGTTCATCTTTTCATGGCGAATCATTAATTACTGCATAGTAGTTGCCTTTCAATGTTGCAATAAATAAAATTCCATGTAATTAATATTTTTACAATAGTAACAAGCATAGTTCCTAAAAACTCGACGTTTGCAAAAAAATTAATCGGATGCTACATATTTTCTGTGCTCTAGTAGAATCCTAAATACTACCCGCTTATCTTAAAAGGAATAGGAAATTACACATCAAATAAAATGCCAGGAAGAATTAACATCGAAAGCATATTTGTAACTTTCAAGCCGCAGACTGATTGATAATTAGAATGATTTAGACCGTTGTACCTGCATAACAAGTTGGTCCTAGAGCTTGCGTTTTAATTAAGAATCTCAAAACTCTCATAAAGCACCCTTGAAATGACTGAAATTGAGAGAGTTTTTCATTAACTGTAGAGGAAACGTTTTTCTCTCAACTATTTTGGCAGTTTATTTTTGCTGATAGGAAGTCTTATAACTTTAAAACGCCTGCTCGTCCGGAACATAATCCTTTTTATATTAAAACTTTTACGTTCAAGAACTTCTAGCCCGGAACCCGGAATGCCTAAAGACATGGGTCACTCAAATCAAATTTCATGGAATGTACTCTGCACCCACTCCAGGAAAAACTGTTGTTAAGAACCCAGAAAGCTTTTCGTGAAAATCTTGACATCAAAAAGAACTTGTAAGTGTAAAGGAGGTGTCAGTTGAAAGGTTTTAAGTAGTTTTGTAGCTTACAATCCCTTTTTGCTGCCGATCTCTCTACCACTCAAAGCTGTTGTTATTCTCATGTAACTAAAACAGTATTCGGTACAAGTGCCATGATTAAGAATAAAGATAGTTTACTGATGTGTTGGTCATATTCGGATCGGAAGAGGTGCCAGAGGGTTTGGCATTTACGTTGGAGTTTGCAGCTTCACCTAGTGGTTGAAAACCAAGAGCAGAGTTTAAAAATACTCTGGAAGTCTAAAACGAAATCATACAAACTGCAAAGTCGTTGGTTAGGCTGTGAATTAGTTTGTTTTATTGCCCAACGAGCACATAAGCACGGAGACCGTAAATTTAATTTTGGCAGTACAAAATTTATATTTTTGTTGTATACGCCTGTGTATGTCAGAAGGATTAAGTGGGACTAGAACTTTATCCCGCAGGTGCTTGCTCAGAATTCTAAACGAACGTAACTTTTTCCGATCTCTGAACATTTAACATTCTGTGGCACAGAGCTCGTAAAAAATTTCAAGATTTTACCAAGCTCGGAGGACGTTTTGATAAGGACAGACAGGATGAAAATAAATTATTTATTTTCGATGCTGATTAAAATTAATGACTGTGGCTTGGATCGGGGAACACGAGAACATACGAATTTACTAGATTGCATTTAGGAAAATAAATTAGACTTCAGATAGATTTTGAGGGGACAAGATTCTTCTACACAACATATTATATGTTGAATTCTTGCGCAAAAGCGTTTTTCAGAATTTTTAATTAATTATAGCACAATACAAGTATATAAATCACCTTGTAGAAATTAAGAATGTATTGGGAATAATGTTTCAAGCTACTAAGCTGGAATTTCTAGAATTTTTACTAAAATTAAATAGTAATATTTAATTAAAATCGAAACTCAATATTGAATCTTCATAAAAACCTAGTCATAAATCCTTGATTTTTACAGTCTCAATAGTAAGATGAGCTAAATCTCTCGCTCTTTGTCCATAATCCTCCAAAGACGTCAAACGATTTCCCGTCCAAGTTTACCGAACAATCTTTGCAATCAAATACATGCATGGAGTGCAAGAAATTGCAATTTATTTTGACACTTTAGAATTATCGAGATTATAGGATCCTGTTTGTTGGACAACTTTGCTCAACTTATCAAATGGATCACCTAAAGCATGTGCATTTATCATTTCCAATGACCTTGGCAGCAACAAATACCATAATGGCACCCCGTAGGAAACTTTTTCAAACTACAAAGAACAAGTAATATTGCAAAAAGTGGCACATTGTATTGTAATATACCTAGTTTATGTATAGAGCAGTGTTATAGTATGGAGTGTGGCTAGGCGATGCCAAGATTTAATGACATGAAAAATCCATGATGATCGGAAGGAAAAAGAAGGATTATAGGGAGAAAGACTGTAGATATGAATTTTCCACGGAAGGGAATAAAGGTTCGTGCGTAGCTGGTCAAGGTAACAATGGGAGGATAATATGGAATTAAAATGTTCAGAACGATGAGGTTGCATGCATAGGAAATATTAATGAGTGGGTATGATATGGTATGGCAAGCCGTCGTAATAGCAATGTGCAGAAAAGTTGAAAAAGGGCAAATCTGTGCATTGATATAAATATAACATACATAACTAAGTAGCTCCAGATCCCTAAAGGAGAACATTTCCTGACTGAACAAGCCCGTAATCTCCTCAGTCTTCCTGTTCAGTAGTCAGAGGAGAATTTTTCGCCTCAAATATTTATTCATAATCCTACGGGAAAGAAAAGAGAGAAAGAGTCACCGAATGGGATGATTAATTACGAACGTACTTCTGACTCCGCATGCATGAGACGTCATGGTTATATGCTCGAAGTAGTTTATTGAAAGATGAATGGCAATTACATCTCAATGGGCTGTATTCACCGAATTCACCTCTCACTTTCATCTTGTTAATTGAATTCTTCACCATAAACTCTTGAGGGATTAAATTTACCCTGAAAACTTGCAGTGGTAACTCATCCACTATTTTTTTCTCCCACAGCCCCACAACTTATTGATCCAGGATGATTGAGTATATTCTGGGACAGTACCTGCCCTGAATTTAAATAATACTTTATATATCCACGAATACATAGAGGTGAAGAAAGGCAGTGTCAACACACAATGCCATTTCCCATCTGCTAAGAGGCATAACGAGGGTAAACAATGAAAGTGTTTTCCAAATTATGAGTTGTGAGATTAGCATGGAAAAGCACAAAATGTGTCGACGAAACTTAAACTTTCAGCTGAGGAATAATTTTACAAGCCAAATTTTCCAAACTGAAACAGCATGGCCAACTACTAATTTCTTGTATGCCTCTTGTACCACTCTGGGAATTCCTGTATAATATTGCAGATGAAGTTCATACCCTAGATGAATTGAATATGTAGACTTTTAGTTGGACGAGTGGACAAAATTTGCAGTACTATCCATCATTCTTAACACTACTGGAGTTGCTTGATGAATGTGCATATGTGCAAACGGCGACATTAGATGGGTAAGTGTAATCATCAACGTCATCACAAGAACAAGCAGACTTGAGCAAAACTTTCCTCTTATGCATGTCTTTACTTCATAATTCATGAAAAACTTTTGATTGTTCAAGAGTGAGTCCCAAGTTTGTTGGTACAAGATTCTGGTATCTACACAAGAACCGTGCACCACATGTGCACTCGTAGCCAACCGCTCTCCCTAATAAAATTCTGCGAAATATTTATTTCCAAAAACTTAATTAAATGAAACTAGTAAGGTAATTCTAGGAATTAGTTCCAGAGTCACGTACTCCTTGTGTAGATTGATATTTTGCGAAAAGCCTTGATTGCCATTCGACGGAAGGAAATAATTGATTTTAAACCTCTGGCATCAACATGTTCCGGGACGTCATGTGGACTGCATCGACTAATACTGTGCAGAGGAAATGCTTTTGAACCACTCAAAAGTACATGTAAGGTATACAAAACATTCACAATCATTAAGATGACAGATGTTCGCATTTCAATAGTGATGCTCATTATATGCAAGAATCTCCTCGCCCCTCATCGCATCTGTCAAGCAAGCATACATAGATTTATACTTTGCTTTCAAAACCATGAATGTTGTCTTGCTTTGAACGAGTTCTGAAAACGAGAGCTTGTAGCTTCAAGTTTGTTGTCAGAATATTTCTTTTAAGCGTACAACCTGAAACTGGCAGAATCAACAGAAAGCAGTAGCAAACATTGTTCAACAATGCAACTAAAAAGTAGATGATGAAAATTAGGTTTTCTGATTTGACAACGTAAGTACGTAAAATTCGTAAATAAAGTATTTGGTAAGGAAATAAAGGAAAAGCGTACTCCAAATACCGTAACTCGTAAACACGTCACAGGCAAGTGTCAGGTGGCAACTAAAGTACCAGATAATTCGATCGAACTAATTGTATACGAGAGGATTTAACGTATGCACAAATTGTTATTCTAATGTAGGTTATTTTTAAATGTTGTATTACACGACCCGATGTTTCCAACTGGGAGTTATCACAGAATTATGGAATGACCTTGTACAATAAATGCATAGTATGACATATGAGTCTCTAAACCCAATCAATAAAAGACCATACAAGTATTTGTGTATGCTTGTATTTTTATTTAACATCGACAAAATCAAAAGCAAGAAAGAAGGACAACATTCAACACTTGAATTATGCTTGATAATGGATTTAATATGTACCCACAATAATTTATTCATTTATTTAATAATTTCATGCAGCAAAGATCATATATAGCTTGTTTAGCAGTCACATGTAAAATTGAATGGTTTTCACGCAACTACACAAATTAAGTATAACTACGCGGGATAACATATATTTTAACAGGTGCTCTGAAACGGATTATACCTGGGATTTGATTTAGAGCTGCCTAATGAAGCTAGTACCCATATTCAGATTGACAATCACAACATTAAAATAAGGTCAAATACTTACTTACATGACACATTGTTTGATTGGAGGTATTTTCCATTTTTTTAAATCTTAATTGGGGTTTACCAGAAAGAATTGTGAAAGTGCTTGCCCAGCCTTCTCTAATGCTTTTACAGTTGTAAAACGGCGGAAAAAAAGTGTCTAGGAAATAGAATCAGTTCCGTATGAGTGATCTGATTCATTCAATTTGATGACTTCGTTCAAGTCTTATTACAGCACACATAAAAATACTGCCGCTTATTTCCAAGACACGTCAGCTTATTTCGTAACCGAAAACAGACTCTGTGGACCCCAACGTATACTTTTACTTCCACTTTGCTTTGAGGTTTCCACGCTACAAAACTGAAATGACAACCTCCGTTCTTTTCATTTTCAGATTTCTGATAATTTTTAACACCAATAATAATTTTAACACCAATAATAACTTTTCAAATCAACTGAGTACAACAATCCATATACGGAACGATTTTAGATACACAAAAGGGTAATGTGACTGAAGTTTACATAAATCACGACAACGTTGGCGGAAATGACACTCACATATAATATTTTATCACTAACAATTCATAATTTATTTCGTTCCAAGTCATTTTTTGTAAGCTTCCAACAATATGGGATGACACTTATACATAATTAACCTTATAGTTTTAAGTAGGTACCTATCAGCCTCATAGACGTTGTAATAATATAACTACGGGTGCACGATGTACATATATATTGCAATTTAGTGCAATTTGAACTATTATAGACAATCATCTATATTTTACCATCGAAAATTAAATGGATTTATATAATAAAAATTATGTAAAAATTATTAAACATAAAATCAATCATCACAAAACAACTAGAAACAATGGTTCCCAGCAAAGTGTTTAAAAACTTGTATATTGTATTATTTATGTGTATGCATTCTCCTGTGTAGATGTAATTAATTTTTAAATACTGATAAGCATCAAAAACGTACAGAACCCTGCGCGACTTGCGTTTGTTTCAAATTTTTAAACGTTGTTGGATCGAATACGATAAAAATAATGTTTGATTTCAATTCAGATTTTTACATCATGCATTCCAAAATTACCAACGACATGCTAATTCCAATTAGAATGTAATCTTTCACATTTTGAAGTTTTAAAAATTCTTATGGACAAGAGAATTTCTCTAATCTTTGGGATTTCATAGGAAGCGCTTTCCATTATATAAGAGTTTTGGAGCTCAACAGCGTATAGGTGAGCTCCTTTTCTTCTTCTCATCTTATATTGAATAAAAATTGTTACGAAAATTTCACTGATTGGCTTTGGCAAACTCATCCCTTACATCTGTACTTTTATAAATTTTAATTGTTTTACTTGTTCATTTACTACACAAATCAAAGAGAATCTGCTTCTTTGACTTACATTTTGATTGGATTGTTTAAATAACTCTTTTCCATTTTTACGGAAGATACTTAAATACGTACTCATTTTAGAGAAAATCTATCAGTTATTTTGTAGGAAGTCAACAAAATCCATTGGATATTGTAACAGTTAAATATTTTAACGATAAAATACATTAATGCTACTTAAGATTTAGTATCTACGCACGCTTGCTAATTTTCTTCCCATATCGCAGACGATTTGGTTGCTCATGGTTCACATAATAAAAAAGTAAAAAAAATTAATACGTTTATAGATACGCTTCGTGTACACTAAAGATAGTTAAACTCGAGATTAAAGTTCTAAAATATACTAAAAAAAGCTGCATAAAATTCCAAACCATAAAATAAAAATGTTTCTAATCCCTAATTTTCATACAAAAAATCACGCGACTGTTTCAATCATTTCTAATTAAATGACAATTTTTTATATATTTCATTTGCATAGTTTAATAAAGTCTTCAAGAAACGCTGAATAGTTTACAGCAGCAAAATAATCCGTAATTTGCAAATAGGAATTTTGTGTCGTGTAATCAAACAACACATCGATATATAGTTGCAAAAATTTCCATCCTGAGTATAGTGCTTTAGTATGCTAGAATAGAAGGTATTCATCAACTCAGAACTTGGGCACCTGTACGAAATCAAGCCCCGCAATAACATCAACTACATAATTCAAAATTTAAGGATTACACTCCTTCAAGGATACTTGATGGGAGCATATAGATATTTTCAGGCCGCACAAAACAGGAGGAGGAAATTCATTAATTTTACTCACAAATAATAATTTCTAAATTATTATATCTCTGATTTGGTTTTTATGCACCAATCCTCCCATTCAATGGTACCAACATCAAGTCTGATTACAACTGGAAAACTTGATATCTCTATGGTTGCCAAACTGTAAGTTAGTTAGTCTGTAAGTTAGTTAGTGACATTTACTTATTAGTTATAAGTTAATGTCCTACTATCTTCAATACTCTCTGCTTCTTGTGTATTGTACACGTATTTCGGCGTCTGTATTGCGTATGTGTTGAAGACAATAAATCAAATTAACAAAAATGACATTGCTGCTTGAAGCCGTAAAACTCTATACAGTTTCGAATAAGCGAAGCGACAGTTTCTTTCGCTATTACATATAAGTAGATACATTGAATTTGAACTATTTAGCTCGATCATATACCAATATTGCTCACTGTATCTGTTGACTGAACAATATTCGAGTACAATTTTGGATAATACTAGGCTACTTTAACATTATGCACAATAAACTAAACCAGTAATGATTTGAACATCTAAAAATAAAAGAAAATTATGCCTGCAATTATTCTGGTTGAAAATATGACAGAGATACTTGTGTAATGAGATATTTAGCTGACTAAAATAGCTACTAATTGTTGATATATATATAATATGCATCGTATATTATGTATACATATATTATATATATTTCTAATAACACTACCTTACATTTAAACGACATGTAATTAATTAAAAATAAAGAATATTTACAATGTATAATTACACAATGTTTTCATCACTCACAATTACATCAATGCATATCAGTAGGAATAATGAATAAATTTAACTTTGATACTTTGATTTTAACTTTAAATAGCACCGTTACTAATCTTTGCTCTCCAGCCATGCTGTACTCACTTCCTTCGATAAAACTCATTGCACTTCTTTACATGTTCATTTTTGCGTACATAAATGCTTAGAATTAATCAAATTTATTTCTATATACACTGAACAGATTAGCTTCCAAAAACTGTAAGCGCTTGGATGAAGAAGAAACGTCTGAGATTGCGATCACTGAGGTATAAAGAAACGAATATTGACAACATAATGGATTTGACACACAAACGTAAAAGTCAACTAATGAACAGCAACATCAATGACAACATGATAAACACTCCTAAAACTTCTCAATCAGCCGACTGGCGTTGTATCTTGTTACACAAATTAAATTCCGTCAACTTTAGCTCAGTGTTGATAGCTAATACGGAACTCCTACTGAAATTCTTCGTCAGAGCTAAGCAACATAGTCTTCTCGCTAAAATTAGTTCCCTGTGGCATACTTGTATTCACAGGACCACCTCCTTGCCCACTTGTTGCAGATTGTCCGCCCGAGCCCGATTTACCATTGTTGGAAGTGTTTGCACCTGCCTTTGACTTAGATGAATTCTTGCTGCTTTTGCCACCTTTCTTTTTTTCAGGAGCGGCTGATGTTGCTGATGATCCAATACCAGTAGGGGATACAATTCCCACTGCAGTTGCCGAATTTGTATTTATTCCTGAGCTAGTATTTATAGCTGTTCCTTCACCATTATTCCCAGAAGAGGATGGGCCACCATGACCTCCACCGCTTGACGTTGATGATGATGCCATTTTTCCATTTGCTACTTTATTTCCTTCTCGTTCGAATCCTTCTTCTCTTGGACTACGAGCTGAATCTCCGGCTGTAAATTTTTTATAGGGAATATTCACTAAACTAACATATTATATATATGGCCTAAAAAGCGTTATCAAATTACGCTAAGACAACCATATTATCTACCCCATACAGTATCATTGAAGAAAGTGTAAATGTAAACTACTTTACATGCAATAATGAATTTTAATGCAGGACCACTACCAACAGTGATGGCCATTGTACTCTTGTAAAGTATGCTTTAGAGGCCCCATTACCAAACCATAATCACATGCTTCAGCAAAATAGCTGAGATTACTTAACAGTTACTTTACATGGACATTTTATGGATGTACAAGCAAATTTTTACACTACCAAATTTGTACACACCGACCTGAAAATATTGCCAAATATTACAATCACCCTGAAAAAATTCATTCCAGCACGAGATGATAACAAGCATGCGATTTATTGCCATCACTCTAGTAGTAACGAAAATTAAAATGAAGAATTCATACAAATAATAATACAGGCAACCATATAGAATGATATATAAGATGAAAAGGTTCATTAGCACCACTACAGTGATTTCAAACTGTATATTTATTTTACCAACCCATTTACAGTATATAGTCACTAAAAGAAACGTAAAAAATACTAAGCTTTCTCTTACACAATTAGAATACTTTTAAATTTACAGCAAAGAGTTTATCAATAAGAGAATGAGCAACTTAAAAATCAATTCTACAAATACGATTGAATACGCTTAATTAATAAGAAAAAAAAACTACCGAGAACCAAAGCATGCAAAAATTTACAACCAAAAAAGGTAAAATAGATGTGTTTTACAAAACCATGCCACCATAACTTTAGGCGTTGACTTGAAAAGGCTTGTTAGGCTTACCAGAAGAGTACTGAGTATACTGCTGGTACTGTGGATGAAAGTTGTGAATAGCATCCGTCATAATGTCTCGAGGGTTCATGGTTTCCTGAAAATAAAACCCATGTTTGGAGAAGTAGCACACAATAATTTACACGCTAATAAAATTATTTTATTCTACACGAATACATATCATATGCTGTAAGATTATATAATATAATATATAAATTGTGCCTAATTGATTAAATTCAGATCGAAAGAAAATGTATCTACCTTCAGACTGCTGGAAATACTTTGCATGGTTACTGAACGTCCGGGTGCGTCTCCAGTGCAATTTCCAGAATACACCTACGAGCATAAAACAAGATATTTTTCAAGTTTGCATGAATAACCCAACGGATGGAAACAAATACAGCTGATCATTCCGACAAACGTACCGTTGTAGCGTCAGGTTTTTGAACTGTACTTATGGTAAAATTGTGAGAAGCTACTTACGTGAACAGGAAACGCATACTTCAGCGCAATAGCCGCAAAGAACATTTCAATGCAAATTAAGAAGTTTTGGTAGCCAGCAGCAATAGTCCCATTTGGCAAATTCGGATATCCAATTATTTGCGCCTTTTCCAATATAGCCAGTAATACACCTAGAACAGAAGCCCGACATTATTTTAAATTCTAACAATGCTTTAACGTGAACAAATTGTAGTTGTGATGTTTTCATTACCTTGCCAAAACGACAGGAAAATGACAGCCTTGATAGTAGAAAACTTTAGAACCGGATCAAATGGTGTGAGGAGATCTTTAGTGGCGAAGTAAAACAGGAACAAGCCGTAAAGAGCCAAACTCACAGAGACGTTGTAAATCATGGTTATGTAAAGGTAACCGCTGTTTGGGCTGAAAATACAAGGAAAAGCTACTATGTATTCAAATCAATTTATTATAATTACTCTGAATGCACCTCATAAAACAAATCAAGATTTTGTTTTTTGTAGATCAATAAGTTCTTTCCATCGCAATTCACTCGAATTCCCTACCTTTTATATTATCTATTTACTAATATTTGGTACAACATATACAGCGTATGATAAAACCGATATTACAACGCTCAAACTTTTTCACTAACAAACTACATTGTATACAATCTCAACACCCACCAACTTTTATTATCAGCAAATGAATTTCAATTTCTAAAGAATAAAACATATGGCTGGGAAATGTACACATTGGGAAAGTAATTACTGTACGCCAATGTGTTACTTTCTATGGGAAACAAACGTGATCCAATGCATCCTTGTTACAACAAAATACTACAAAATATTCCGCAAATACAGCACCCATTCCATAACATCGTTGGTAACCACAAGAGAGGGTTTCGGTAGTAAAGTGCCCTCGTCTTCCCACCGACCACCAGTCAGTTAGTTTTACGACACCATACTCATTATGTCAATTATCTAGCAATCTAACCCATTATAGTTACATGCAAGGGAAGTACCAAAAAGACAACGCAGAGACTCAATTTTTACGATGATATATAAGTGTGAGAAATATAATATTTAATTTTGCCATTCTACTCCCCCTACAGCAATGATTTAACCCATATTAAACATTAAATATTTTAAACACCTGTGTTGACACTGACATTTGGTGGTTTGTGGGCTGACTATTGTCACATGTTGAGAAATGTGAGCGTGAAACAACACGATATTTATATATATGTATGTATACACATTATATACTTCATTGTGGTATAATGGATAATTATTAGGCATCCTTTGTCCTCTTTGCCGCTGACGCAGTATAATGTAACCTTTTTCAATCTGTACCACAGCTTGAGGCATAAGTAAATATTTGACAACATACCTCCAATCTCCATCCCGAAAGTGCCCCATCGACTGAAGAATGATGGTCATAAAAGCCATGATAGGTTTCACTAGACAAAACTGGAGCGTAGCTTGCTTGCAAAATCGGAGGAAACCAATCGTGTAAGTACGACCCGATAGACAGCAAGTGCAGTACAGGAAACTGGATCTGGAAAGAATTGAAAAGCATGACACGGCTGGATGGTAATGCTTTATACTTTGTTAGCCTGACAATAGCAATCATAATCATAAATATAAAATAAATTTGTTCCACAGTAAATACTGATACATCGTACGGAACTGAGCATGTTCTAAAATCTCATAAAGTCGAATAAAGATAAAATTACTTGATTGGTTTCCCACGAATCTCCGACATAATGGAGCCTTCTCCGCCCAGGTACTCGTAGCAAAGCGAGAGAAAATTGTAAATGACAAAAGCTTCATAGCAATCCCGTGCTGTATCCAAATAGATGTAGAAATTCTCACTGTTGAAGAATAACAGACTTAACCAAGAGTCGAATGCGTAAATTGGAACAATGAAGAGAATCCGAACTATCCATCGTTGTTCCGCTGGATGTGTGTACCAACGTAGATGCTGATAGATTTGATGGCATGTAATAAACAATGCTGCCCACACAAATGCTCCAGCCACACCTTGTACAAGTGTTGAATGCAGAAAAACCCTAGTGTCTTCTGTAGGCGCAGTAACTGTCGGACCTAAGAACATAATTGATATCCGTTAATGAAAATCGTGACACTAATTTGTATTCATTTTAAGAATTCACTTTCTTGTTTTTAGATACTTACTAGGTGATGTTGAGTTTAAGCCCAAAGGCCCTGGATGACTCATGTCGCTGTTCACTAGATTTGCATTGGTAACATTTACTCCCGACATGATCTTCTAAAAGCCCAACTAAAAGTTTATAGCAGGTGACGTCAAACGCTAACACCTCTTAAACTTAAACAATCATTAATGATCAGATAATTAAAACGAAATTAAAATCCAGAAAAAGCGCGACAATAATTTTCCCCGAGGAAATTACGACACGTAGTATAAGTAAAACTCCAAAACAGTTTTTCGAACGGTGCAGAGTATATAAAAAATTTCACTTGAATATTTTGAAATAAAACAAAATATCGCGAGCACAATCAGGTAATTATGATAACCATAAAACTTTCATTCCGCTCTGGTAGGTCGAGAATTGAATTATCGATGGGTTCAGTGCTGGCGGGTAACTTCATTTGTGATGGAAGATGGTCAACGGAATGCGTTCCAGAGACGAAATGTCCAAATGCTCCCCACCACTATGTCACAAAAGGCATGCTAAAATAAACAACAATTTTAATGATCTGGCTGTACTGTACAACTTACACCAATTTAGTGTCCAAAAATTATTTCATAGTTAATATATTCCACTAAATTACAGCTTAATTCAACCCAAAACTCGTGATTTTAAATATAATTTTTGTTCGAAAGTGAAGGAGAGAGGTAAAAATGTGATGAGTCAGACAACAATCCACCATGGAAAATTATAATAATTACAACTGAATCCCAATCAAGAAGCCTGAAGAGTAAATCATGACAAATAATATGACGTCCGTTTTTTATATTGACTAAAGCTTCAACGACGTTTGTATCTCTGTGCTTAACTAAAGGTTGTTCGAGTCCCTTATCTAATCACACACGCCATTTCAGGGTTTAAAGCTGTTCAGATATTGAAACAACGTTCACTAAAATTGTTTTTATCAAACATCATTATTACAACCACCACAACCGAATGATAAATTCCACTAAATATTATTATCAATGTACTTACAATTGACTAATACAGGAATCATGGGAATTAATATTGTATTACGTACACTTATGGCAATCTCGAAAGCAATATCTATAATAAAATCCTACATCTGATGGGTAGAATACAAAAGTTCGACACTCGAAGAACGTCCAATATTTTGATTTCCTCAAATCCAGTTTAGTAACTAACCCGTACACTTAAGTAGTCTGACGACTTGATGAAATGCTCCGAGACACAGACTTACAAGCACTATCAAGTAAATTACAGAGTCACAAAAAACTATAGAGTAACATCCAGATATATAGAAAAAGACATACTATATTTGTACATATATAATATAAAATAAAATGTGTATAGAAAAAGACCACATTATAATTTATGTATAAAAAGGCACTATAATATAGTTTAAACACAAACTCGTAAGTACAGAGCTTAAGGAAGATACTTTCAACCTGTCAATGTTCTATTTATGCAAAAACCACCAGCAGTGAAAAAACTATAATAATATACTCTTTTCTTGCCTCCATTACAATATTTTTTCTAATTGTAAGTTGACCTCTCATTATTAAGTCTAACAAGTCAGCTGACCCCGCACGAGAAACTTTTCCATACTAAGACTGTTAAGTATAATAGGCAAAAGCTGTTATTAAAAACCAAAACCCAAAAAATGTAAACACACAGCAGGACTGAAAAACGGTATAGTTTCGTATGTTCACAAAACATCAATGAAGATATGAAATAATATTATAGAGTAAACGATATATGTAGTCAAGTTTCAATTCAAGTATATAATAGTAAACACAAACAGGGAAAAAGTCAAGGTTGAAGGCTTGTAATTTTGTAATATTGTCACAATTTCTTTGGTTGGAGTATAATATAAATGAATTGTACAATTTGAGTAGATTTAAACACTAATCAAATATTGAAGATTAAATTATTATTATTAAAGTAATATTATTAGATAGAAGATAATACTTGACTTACCTCACGACGAAACTTAATACGCAAATTAGTTAAAACTAAAGGAGGATTTAAGTAAAAGATGGGAGATAGGAAATGAGCACAGCGACCTTCTCATCACTTTAGTAGTTTGTATTGCATTTGCAAAAAAAGAATGGAACAATAACAGAGCAGCAGTATAGTGTAATATTACAGGAGTCCAAAGGAAGTAGAAGTAGAGAGAGAGAGAGGTTTACTTTACTTCGAAAACGACATATGGACAGTTATTGCCTCAAAGACTGAGTGGCGCTGCGTCTGGTCTCCTCAGTCTCTTACCAACTCAACCAGCACTCAACCTATAGGAGATACATGTGTATTATATGCTATTACATACGAAACAGCAGCAGCAATAAAGATCTCTCTCTCTCTCTCGCTCTCACACTCTCACCTCACGCATCCTCAGACGATCTGGGAGGTTATTCATCAATGTGGACTTGCGTTGAAGTATCTTACTTCGAAGTAGCAACTTACGTTAGATTCTTAC
>JAQGAK010001564.1:0-29828 GCA_034696945.1 Lipothrix lubbocki | reverse complement strand
TTAGACGAACATGGAGATAGCCCACTTTGCATCTCTACCGACGCTATCCCGAATAAAATACATGATTGGTGATTAATACAAAAAAATACAATACAAAAATAAAATTACCTAATGGTTTAGTAAGTCCGAGTTGTCCCCACACACCGAGCCTTTACAAAGTACAGACAATTAGGTACGGCGTTTTTACAAGCAACTGGAATAGAAGATCCAATATGTTTTCTTTACTTCATCTTCACACTTAAATTGACATA
Organism: Lipothrix lubbocki; assembly: GCA_034696945.1. Lineage (NCBI taxonomy): Eukaryota > Metazoa > Arthropoda > Collembola > Symphypleona > Sminthuridae > Lipothrix > Lipothrix lubbocki. The sequence continues at coordinate 29,577 of JAQGAK010001564.1, read as the reverse complement.
AGGAAGACGTGAATAAAATCACCAAATCTGGACTGTTGAGCAAATTATAACAATGTCGTAAAAGAATAGAATCCACTATTGTAGTTTCTAGTTTTAGTATATTCGACTGATGTGTGCAGATAAACTATAACTTGAACTATAACTATAAAGATAAACCATACCTTATGGCCTCCGCACGTACAAAAAATTTGTGCTTAGGAAACCCGCATGTTATTTTACTGTTACCATTAAATAATTCCAATATCCAATGATAAACCCCTAATGCCACAATTAAAAGATTTCCTAATAATTTACCCCTCCGTTTCAGTCAGTTGCAAGTTTTTTATTTTAAGCAACAACCTCTAGACCTTAAAGTAGACCTATACATGTACAACTGTTATGGTTATGTACTGTACAACAATGTTCATCAACCCCAACAACCCTAAACTCTGAATCTGCTTTAGCCTTTTAACTCTTTTGGTGCTCCTCGCAAGAAAACTGCTGTTATTTCTGTTCACATGAAGGACTTTGTTGTCAAAATCGTAGGGAAGTAAGTACCTAAGTACACATAGGAAAGCTTGTAGGAAAAGGAAACACAAATGGCAGCCTGAATAGCATTACTATTGGTGAGAGTGAAAGTGAAAGGATGGACGTGGCAGGTTTTAGTGCGCTTGATGAGAAAAACGGAGATCTCGGCGGTCCGAAGGTTTTTTTCTTATTACTCATATATACATACGTCAGCAAAGCTAAGGCACCACCTCCCCTTGTGTACGTCAATGCGTTCTGCGAGGAAGTACGGAGCAGAAACGGTGGTTTCGAGCAGAAGGCAGACACTATTTGGTGAGTTGCGTGGGTCGAGCTGACAAAGCGACAATGACCAAAAGCAATAAAGGCATATTATACACTTAAACTGTAACACACAAGCCAAAGAAAGCAAAGCAAAAACCCAACCAAAGTGCATGCAGTTTCGTTTGAATAACATATTGAATCTGCTGTAACCCTTTCTTTATTATTATGATATGATCTTCTGTTCTAGATTCCCACCATAATGACGTAACTTAACCTCAAAGTTACCAAAATTCCCGTTCGACAGACTTACTTTTCAAGAGTTAATGATTTCCCCCATTTATTGAGCCTTTAAGTAATAATTTAAACCTTCAAGCTATCAAAAATATCTAATACTTAATAATGGTTTATTTAAAAAATTAGTGAAGAAAGGGAATTAAAATTGTTTTTGTGAAAAATCTCAACATCCGGGACGGAGGTTATTAAGTCCTTTAAGAGAGAGAGAGGGGGACGATTGCAAACAACATCAATATTTACCTACGGAATTACTTACGGAAATATGGACGAAAAGGTAATATATTTATATATGTAAAAAATCGATGTTTTTGACTTGATTACTCAAAAGCTACGGTCAAAACAAAAATACCACCATGGAGATAATTTTACTGTGTTTTAGAATTACCCCCCACGACAAGGTCTGCAAGTTACCGTTTTTTGGAAAAAAATAAAATGTCTCCAAAATTTTGAATTTTCCCGCCAAAAACGGATCAAAATTTTGAAAACGGCAATTTGGGTCCAAAATCTGTTCTTACGATTTCGGGACCTTACCAATGATGTATTGGGGGTCTTTCTACGACCAAAATTACGGATTTTGGAAAAACGTACCTTTTTTATAGAAGGTAGAAATAATTACAATTATTATTGTAATTTTGTCCAAAATTTTCCCATACATTTCCAGAACATAATTGTGTTATAAGTTTAATAAATATTTGCTCACACTTATTCGTCTACATCAACGTTACATTTCATTTAAGTGCGGTAGGAAATGCATTTAGCCATGATAAATGTTAAATTACGTATGTTACTCCTGTTGCGTCAAATAGATAATAATAACGTTCTATTATAATTATAGCTCGGAAAATATAAATTTATAGTTAATGTATAGAAAGCGTAAGATGTTATTCTTGGCAATTGCGATTGGGACTGCATAAATAAGGAGGGTTTTCTTGTTTATTACAGCGTCCTCAATAAGGACTGCCATTTTCATTTCTCATAGTTGTCGCCCTCATTAAGAGTAAATTAAATACAGGTTTTGTGAATAGTTCAATATTGTAAAAATCTCATTTTTAGTTTTTCCGTCGGACCACGGGTGAGGATTTGAGGACGACGCTATGATTAATTTCAAAGTATATTTTCAAAGTAAACTTATTTCTCCTAATTTCTTTGCAGTTTCTTCAATGCTAAAATCACCCAAAATTCTTGTCAGATTCCGATAAAATCCCCCCCCCCTTTGCTTTCACTATAAAAAGATCTACCACAATCACGATGGTACATATTGCTAACTGTGCTGTAAGTATGAGAATTGTTATACGCAAAGGATGTAAACCATCCGAGGACATATGCAAAAAGTGTTTCACAATGATATGAAATGGTAATGGTTAGCAAATAGCAAAATTGTGGATCTCGTAGAGAATTTTATTGAGGTTATAGGAAAAAAAGGTTAATTGAAATCTGTAATTAATAAAGAAGTACAAGAGATTTGAGCGATAAGCAAAAATATACTGAAAATATTCAGTGTAACTGAAATAAGATGATGTTAGAAATTTAATGTTTAATAATATACAGCGTCCTCACCCGTCGTGAATCCCACTGAAAAACTAATAACACCACAAGATTCAGAATTGAATTCTTTCTCTACAAAACCCTTGTATACTTTACACTAAATAAGGGCAAAAACTATGAGAAAATAAATTGGCAATCCTTATTTAAGACGCTGTAGATATATTTTTATCGTCTTTCTGTTGAATATGAGAAAAGTATTCCATGTCTAATATATTTTGGTCGGTGGAAATTCTAAGTGGGCTTTCTCCACGTGCGTCTATAACTGCAAAGTGGGACATTCATGTTAAACACCACTCGCATATGTTACTGTTACGGTTCAATGTGGGCCTGGCTAAACCAAGATAAGAGACATAGAGCCAGGCAGGTTAGAAGAAAGGCCCAAAATTCAGAATATATAATATTCTGTCGAATTTTCAATCATTCTTACGTTAGCCCTGAAGATGAAAACTGTTATGTAATTGAAAGCTTGGCAATAAATTAGAATCTTTCATAATTACCACGTATTGCAATTATAAAAAATGAATAGAACATAATGTAATATTTTAGTGTATGTATGTGTGCATCTGCACACGATGTGAAAAACTAGCTAAAATATTTTATACAACATGCTTGAAAACGTAGGGCAAACATTTTTCATAGAATTTTCTTTTTTTTTTCTTGACCGAGAAGCGCTAAGGTCCGGACCAACAATTTGAAGAGCTCTAAGAATTTGCAAGAATCTTTGTTTAAATATTTTACAGTAGCCCACTTGGTCGAAGCTATTATTGCGTATTTTCGATAAAGATTACATTACGTATACCTAGACAAACAGATCCAACTTGTCAAAATTTTTCTCTATCGGAGATTGTGAAAATCAATCAAATCAGGTTTCTACCAATGTTGGAAACGCACAACCAGACGATCAGAGCTTACAAAGATAATTTGAATTATATCATGAACATTAAATTGTGTCACATTATCGGGGAACATTTGGTGTGCATGGAATTTATGAAATGGATAATTTTTATATTTTTAAAATTATATACCTTTTCTAGCTTTCTGATTTCTGACGTAAGCAAAGAATTCTAAACATTCTGCCTATATAGCCGGATCTCTTTTGGTATTCTTCTAATGGACAGGGCATTTTCAGAAGGTGGACAAAAACTGGCGTGGATATTAATTTTGCTATCACCTTCCTACGGTTCTTGTTAGAAGGTGTTAACTATAGAATTTTGCTCCCTTTTCAAGACTAGTATAGCAAATGTCTTTTTTCTTCTTGGTTGGTAGCAAAGGAATGCATATACATATAAACATGAAAACGGGTTCGAATTGTATATGAAAATTACCTGAGAAGAAGTCAATTGGATTAATGCCCTTTAATATATTTATTCAAATTTTATGATTTATGTACAGAGTGGACAGAGTCCCACATAGCCTTTTCTATTTTCCTTTCTCATAGTTACGTTACGACGGGTATCTGGATTAAACTAAGCAATAATTTTGTGGAAAATTCAATTCTGAACATGGGGATATTTTTCGGTTTTCAGTCGAACCACGGGTATGGACCCTATGAGAATTCTTATTTTAGTTTAACGGTCATAACTCCTGTAGTCCTTGAGGGATTCAAAAATCTCTTTTTTCTTGCTTTCGCTTCGCAAAAAAACTTTACATGAATCTTTTTTCAACTTAAAGAAGATCTACATACGTTCAAGGTACGATCTAAGTTCAGGCTTGCCGAAAAGGCTATACGGAGCAAGCAGTTCACGAACGCAAAATATTTCACCGATATCCGCACAGTTAGGAACAAACACTAAGATTTCTGTAGAGCATTTTATAGTGAATGCAAGAAAAAAGACAGGATTGAAATCCGTCAAGGGCTACAGGAGTTATGAAAGTCGAACTAAAATACTCAAAAAAGGAAAATTTAACAAAATTGCTCATTCATCAGTCAAAAACCAGTGGTTTGACAGAAAAGCTAAAAATATCCGCAGATTCTGAATTCTTTACAAAGTCATTCCCTAGTTAAATCCGAACGCCAGCCGCAACTTTGAGGAACGATAATGACAATGGTTATGTAGGAGGCTGTGTGTCGTTTTTGGTTTTTAAATTGAAGGTTATTATACATTGTATCTACAAAGGCTGTCAGCATATTTTTAAAGGGTCAGAGCCAGGGTATAAGAAATTTTACACAACAAAGGGGTTACCACACCTTAGGTGGGGTAAATTCTCTATTTAACTACTGTCTCGCTCTATAAGCTCGCTCCGTCTATAGTTTTTACTGCAATTTAAACGGGGTATCAGAGTGCACTGAATTGGTGTTGGAGATCGCATCTTGCATTTAGGCTAACATGGAACAAACCCATTTTGCATCTCCACCTACTTAAATCGTCAAGTCAGTGCTATTGCTGTATTCGTCGTTTCTTTTAAGTAGTTTTACCAGAAGTATTAGTATGGAGGTGAATACAATATGTATTAAATTGGTTGTTCAGTAAGATTTTATTGTCATATTGCAGGACTATCAAATGCCTCATCTAGAGAAATGGGACTCTTGTTGTACTCATTCATCCCGTAAACGAAACGCACCTCCAATTGATTTTGAAGGGATTATACCTCCGGTTCCACCAAAATCACTTGTACAGGAACCACCCGGAAGGACAAAAAGAAGGAAATTAATATCAGCAACAAAAGAAATATCTCAACAGAAGAAACCTTCCGTTTCAACGGGGAACACTGTTGTTGAACACAAAGAAAGAGAAAAACCCCTTGAGGATAATGTATCTGTTCCAAGGGGTGCAAAGCGGGACCCGGAAGGCATCCCCCTTGAATCTCCACCAAACTCAACATCTTGTGGGCAAGAACAGCTTATGATCACTATTATCACAATGACGGAAGCTTATAAGGTTCTTCAAGATTACGAAAGTGACGACGAGGAAATGGGAGACCTCAGCCAGTCCACCATTTCCCTCTCAACATTCATGATATCTGATGAAGAACTAGAGTTACTTGGGGATCAACTGTTGGCAATTGAACTACCCCCCATACAGTGGCCTACGGAGACGGAAGACATTGATATTGCCGCACTGTTCAGCTTCGACAACATTCCTCCTGAGGATTTTCTACCCCCTGCCCCCGCTACTCCAGTACCTCCTCCAGTCCAAGAGAAGGATATAGTTGGCAACCTGAACTTGCCCATCGAAGACATGGAAGAATCTTCTTTTGACTCCGGCAGTGCCGCTGACAAACGTGTAGGCTCCCAAATGCAACCCGCGGTAAAATGTCCCAAGGAAATCAAGCAGAGCCCGAACAGAGGCCGATACACTAAAAAGCAGAAAGAAGATCTTGCTTCGATTGGTGTCTTCAAGGACCCCTCAAAGTTGAGCTTTCCGGAGCTCGCGATTCATCCCACTCTAAGAGCAGGATTATACCTGATAAATGGAATCCAACGAAAGGAATTGTGTCCGGACCTCTTGGCTAAGCAATGGGGAATGCCAGAGGTGAAACTGGAAGGATCGGACTCAATCCATAGGTCCTCCAGTCCGGCGTCCTTATGCTGTGATACCCGGAAGAGCATTGAGATGTTGGAAACCGAACCCGGTCAACGTCTTGTCAAGCAACGTCGAATCAAACAAAAGGGCAGACGGAAGAAAATTCAGGATTCCGAGGAGGAAATGGAGGACCCAAATATTGAGGAGACGATGGTAGCCATCCCATTGCTCGAAGAAGTGTATCACCGCTTTGAAAAAAATAAAAAAGCTATTCATGATTATGAGCCTAAAGGTAAGTATTAAAATAATGTAAACTGAAATTGTAACACTATTAAATATGTTCAAAACCCTTTTTTTAATGTTATCATGTTGAGTGTGCACAGGTTTTTATTCCCCTTATTCATGATAATTTCTGTTTACAAATTAATAGGTGATGCCTTTGACTTGTCACAGCGTTCCATGTGCATGGCTGCAGTAGTTGAAGATTATATCGAAAAGAGCAGGACCTATAAAATCCGTAGTCAGTAAGTTTGTTAGTTTTCATGACTGCTTAAACAATGTACAATTGAATGTACATTTCTAATTTTTAAAATGTCAATCAAAAATTATTTTCTTATATTTACATTTTATCAATTTCCAGCAAAGTCGTTAAAATGAGCAAACCGGAGACTTTGCCGGATCTTTTGAAGACAATTAAAAGCTCAATGGTCAACCTTTTCCACGGAAAAGTTCATAGCAATCGCATGACGGTAAGAGTTTCTTACTCAATTCATATGTTATATAATAAATGTTGTAGTAAAATGGGTTCGGGATATATTTCTAGCCAAACAATTTCGAACCACTTAATAATACGGTCATGAGTCATAATATATTCCAGGCAATATAATTTCAACCGTAAAACAAACCATGTCACAAATTAATTTAGACAGCAAAAATATTTTGTAAATAGTGTTCTAAACAAATCATTCATGAAAAGCAGAGTTGACATTCTAACTAAGACATAATTAACTAATTAATAATAATTATTCTATCTGATTCAAACGTGGTTAGAATTAGTGGAGTTAACCCATCTTGCATTTAATGATAATGGAGATAAAACCGAACTGGCACCTCAACTAGAGATAGATAATATAAGTAGGTATAAGTATAGACCGTTATTGAATATTATTATTTGATAGATGATTTTAATTGTTAAAATAATTTCGGAACAAAATAACGGCAAAAAAAGCTAAAATGTAAAGTTGCTTTACGCCCTCAAAACTAAAAATAACAAGAGAGCATAATAATAATTTGGTATAGTCTCAAAACCTCATAACATTCTTTCGTGCCAGAAAGCGGGTGGTAAAAGTAACAACTTCTTGGTAAAAAATGCATAAAAAATATTTGTATGAACAGATACGAGTAGATATTTCTGATCAAGCTATAATCTTATCCGGTGATTGAAACTGGAACGAATCATGTTGAAATCATTACATTTGGCATGTATTATAATATAATGTACCAAAAATTGTTAAAAACAGCAAAAAAATTTATAATCAGGGCAGAGCCTATTTTAAGACTTTTACAGTGGGGGGAAATTTTGTGAAAAAGGGCACATTTTGTACGGTGTGCCTAATAATCCGCGCCAAGGACCTTATTGTCGGCTAAACATGAAAACGTGCTATAATTGTTTTTAAGCCATAACGTTACGAAAATTTTAGCACCTTTCCATGTTTAACCGACGTTATGTATTTCACATCTGCTATTCTTGCCGGATTTCAACAACCTTCTATGTACAATAACAAGAATCATAGTTTTCTGTATTTGTGAGGCTTGGGGAATCTTTGTGAGAGCGCGTACAAGAGTAATCGTTGTTAAAGAAATTTTTGCATACCCGAGGCGTTTGGCAAGGATTCGCAGATTTAGCAATCAATAAAATAGATATTCTGGTGGATAATTTTATTGTTAATGTATTGCTAAAATCCGTCAAGAAGTGAATAAACTCGAAGCATAAAGTAAAATCACACTAAACGTATTTGGCATGTTTTAAAAATGTCTCTAGATTAGGTTTTTGGGCAACCTGCATAATAAATAAATCACTTGCACAAATTAAATTAAATCTTTAAAATAAACTACTGACTATAAAACTTTAATTTGCTATATTTCGTTCAATGGGGTTAGAAAATTTGGACGAAATATATATTAAAAAATACATGAGTAGTCAATTTTTGCTCCATTATTACAGTGTTGGCAAAATGAAAACCTGGTGTTGCTGCCCGTGCTGCTGAAATTACCCTTCCCAATGGGCAAATGGCTAAAATGTCCGCGCAATTGAAGAAAATTAGAAATTTTTTTTAAAAAAAAATGCAATTTTTTACAATACATATTCAAGTCCCACATTATTATTGTTGTTTTCCAATTAAAAGAACATTGCGCAAATTATAAATAATTACGAACAAAATATTTCTGCAAATTAAAATTTAGATGTAAAAAGACTGTTTTGTATCAATGAAAAATCGCAAAAAAAGTTACTTCGCAACTATTTATGGTACATGTTCATGTTCGTATCTCATTTTTTTAAATTTATATAACAAATATGCATATTTTGCTGAATTTGTGTTTAAAATCCCGGACAAAATAAACAGCGGTCTGACCAAAAATCGGATGAAAACGTTGAAAAAAAGCGTGTAACTCCGAAACTACTGCATCGATTTCGCTCAACTACGAATTCATCCAGGATATTACTATAAGAAACACATATCAAGTTTGGTTGTGTTTATGGCAAGTAAAGATTCAGTCGCTTGTCAATATTTCTTCCCTAAATTTCAACAAAAATGTAAATTAAAAATATTTAAATGGTTAACCCGTCACGATCGCGACTCCATTGGCGCAGCCAATGGCTTTACTTGCTAGTGTACTATAGATGTACAAGATACGAAACGTGTATATGTACGAAATATGTACAAAGAAACAAGAGAAAACTGAAAGGCTAGGTGAAGTGGGCACATTAAGGCTAAAGTACTCGAAAGACTGGTGGGTTTTTGGCCAAATTTTGAGGCCAGAAAATGCAAAATAGTCATACCTCCCTCAAAATGGTGGCCATGACAGTATTCTTGCCCACCCTTGATCCCAAATCTTCCGACGCCCCTGTATTATAACCATTTATTTATTTAATTATTTAATTTTAATATTGAATGTTAACGTACAGTCAAAAACATTTCAATTCTGCTTTCAATCTCCGCCCGCGTTTCACCGCCACCCTCAGGCACGAAATCCGCGTGATCCCGATCAAAAGCAAGGAAATCTTGCATCAGCTCCGTCATGGATAGACTCTCATATTTGCCGAAACACTGTTTGAGAAGTAGAATTTCTAATTATTATTTCTAAATATTCTAAATAATACAGCCATATATCGTTTGTTAAATTATATTGGCATATCTACGTCGTTTAATTGCAGTAAATATTTATTGATTTATATAAATGTAGAAAAATCGAGCTACATTATTTAAAATGAAGCGCTTAAAATGTCAAAACCTTCTCTCGAATTAGAAATTCCTCGCGGATATCAACTGTCTTTGAGGATTTATTTGCACTTAAAACCAGCTCCGCCGTTTCCTTCGTCCGTGGATACGTGCTGCAGTATGCGCCAGTAAATGGGACGCTTTCCAAATGCTGACCAAGAAGCTGGGCCTGTAATTTTGAGTTAATTAAGAAATACTATTATCAAGTATACATAATTTTTAAAATAAAAAATAAATAAAATGTAAAAATAATAAATATTTAATTCTCCTTTTACCTTTTAAATATTTTGATTTGTATTATTTCCCTAACATATGCAAGGAATTTTACCTGACGTTTCCCGGTGTCTGACAATGGATCATCTGTACCTCGACTTCGGTTCTCTTTAGTAACATTTCCGACGGACTCGCCGCTGCAACATTTACAAATATTGGGTTTACATGTTCCCTATAGGTAATATCAAATGCGTAATCGTGTAACAAAAAATTAAAGTTTTAATTCTATGACACATTTGATTTTGAAATTGCACATAATAAATTAAACTTGACATATTATTTCAATTCAATTTTAATTTATTATGTACGTACTATCTTGTTAATATTAACCAATTTTTGGAATTCAATAAGTGAAGTAAATTTTTATATTTTAAGTATTACTGTATAGTAGAAATTGAAATAAAAATTATTACTGTCGAACAAAATAAATCACGCTCCTCGAATCCGCCATGTTGAATATTTCCCTTTGCGGAATAAATTGACTGCGTACTCGTCATTCGCAGATTAAAACAACCCCAAGAAATTACAATACATGATTATTTGCTTTATTATACACACGGTAATTAGAATATAAAATAGAATATAATAAAATTTATTAGGTCTCAGCCTCACACTTGTTACAACGAATACACGCGGTCATTACTATTACTCCATTATTTAAATAAACTTTAAACCTCGGGGTAGGATAATTCATACTTTTTTTTTACTTATTATATAGCAATAATGGAAAGTATAAATATATGCATAATAATACGCATAATTAGTGTTGGCAAAATGAAAATACCCTCGTGTTTCTGCCCGCCCTGCTGAAAATGCCCTGCCCACTGGGCAAATGCCCTAAAAATTTGCCCATTGCAGAAAATTGAAAATGCCCAATTTTTGAGCAGAAATCTAGGCATTTTGAGCATTTTCCCAGTTTTTTCAAAAAATTCCACAAATAAATAAAATGGTACAAAAGACAACCTATCGTCAATAAATTGATACAAAGTAGTAATAATAATTTAAATAAAATTCTAAATACGTCAAATATTTGTCGCAAATATATTCAGAAAAAAATTTCAAAAATCATCGAAATATTCCAAAAATTGACCTGAAATCTTGAAAATGCCCAAAACATTTGCCCGATTTCCTGCTTGAAAATGCCCAAAATGCCAACGCCTAAAATGCCATTATGCGCTGCTCATTTTGCTCTTAACTGAAAATGCCCAAAATGCCTTGGCATTTTCAGATTACCAACACTAAGTAAGTATAATAGTATAAGTAGAATTTTGTGCATAAAATTAAAATATAAAAATTTGTTTTTGATGTGCACATTCCTGGATTTAAAAATTATGAATGAATTATGCACCGACTGGGATAAAACGACCTTATTTATTTTATGGGAAAGTGGGAAAGCGTATTAAAATAATTTATTATTATAAAATGTTAATACCCAAGAATGCAGTTTTTTGCACTAAAGCACTTCAGATATTCTTACAAATGCAGGTAAAAAAAACTGGAAAAAAATTAAATACTGCTTTATCGCACATAAAATGAGAATTCATAAACATACTGTAATGGACTTTTTGTCCATTGAATTATTTTTCTCTGTAATCAGTTTATAATACATACAATAGAATATACCATAGTGGAATAAATAAGATAATAATAAGCAGAATAATAGCCTTGGGAATTTTTCGCCTGAAAATAGCAAATCGTCCGTCGATGGCGATGCAAAATGATCTTTCGATTTCAATATATTGACCGTAATTTTGAATCAGCAAAAATTATAATTTTGAACAAAAACTGTTGTTTATGTTTTAGACTTTTAACGTTGGAACCACAAAAATCGGACCAAAAGCGAAGATAAAACAAATCTTAATTTTGGAAAAATGGATCCGAAATACCATAGCCAAAATGAGTTGAATGGAAAAAGAATCAACTTCAAGGCTAACGTGGCCTTATAAGATAACGTGGCCCATATATGTATACATATGCACATTTCGAAATGCGTGACAATAAGACATTTTTGCTACATTAATAATTAGATTAGATTTATTTTACTAATAAATAGGCAATAAAAGTTTAACATATCCATACGGATATATGTAAAAAGTTTAAAAATAAAAATTGCCATTCTCCAAAACAGCAGCTTGTGGCACGAGCGGGAAAATAATCTCAGCCGTGTACATGCACATGTCCATGTCCGTGCGCATGCCCATGTCCATGAGGGAACGGGGGAACTCTGAAAATGGATAAAAACGGCTAGGGTTAAAAAAACTTGTACTTTTCATAAATAGTTTTCAAATTAAGATTTTAACTTGTTTTTCTAGTAGAATCTACCCGACATATGTTAAAAAAATTTAATTCTTAAATATAATATTTATTACAAATTTTATATAAAACTGACGCATGCGGATGGCCACCACCAAAGATCGGTCTGGACGGCGGATGGTGGAGTGGGCTGCTGGGATGGACGAAGGGATGGTGCGGTCCATGGCCGTGCCCAAATTCATGTGCTCCGACCAGGGGTGGGCGGGGCTTGCTGGGAGGCGGGCTCCTCCTGCGCGGCCACAAGAATGGGCGTGGCTCGGCCGATGTTGGCGTAAATGCCATGCAAATCACCAGGGTTATGGCCTGTAAGAATATTTCAGTACTATAAACATATGGATTACTATTTAAGTACTACACATGTATAATTTGCACTATTGTACATACAATGTTAATTAAATTATTATTCTATCACTGTACTATCCAACGTAAAATTTATTTATATACTTCAAAAATAATTTGTTTTTATATTTTCTATTTATATTTTTGTATATAATTATTTATTTTTAATTATTTATTTTTACATTTTCAAATTATTTATTTTTAATTATTTATTTCTATATTTTCAAATAATTTATTTTTAATTATTTTTTCCTACATTTTTAATGATTTGTTTCTATATTTTCAAATTGCTTTTTTTTATTATTTTAAATAATTTTTAATAAATTAATTCAAGTAAAATTTTAAGTTTTAATTAGTTGAATTTATTTGTTCTATTATAAAAAAGGAAAATCTGTATAATTTAATTCAGAAATATGCAGCCGCATGTAATTTTTGAGAAATCAACAAATTAATTTAGTGCTTACAAATAAAATTGGGAAATTCATTTTAAATGTTTTTCTCACAGAAAGAAAAGAAATACTACGGGCTCAAAAATTGAGTTCCAACTGCGTAGAAATTCCAAAAGTCAGGTTTATAAAGGGGTCAAATAATGCGTTGAGAACTGTTTTCCTTGAGCACCGATAAAAAATCTTCATTAAAGTCCGTATAGTGCGTATTATACCTCTTACACGCACAATCAGGCATGTTTTGGACCTGAAATACCGAAAATCTCCGTTTGGGCAGTCATGCTGGCTGGGGAATATTCAAGACGCTTCGATTGTACGTAAAGTGCGCAAATGTATAAGCGTAATACTAGTGTAATGCATTTGGAACAGGAAGGAATATTACTTATCTATAGGTAAGATCTGGAAATGCGTTTGCTGGGAAGCTGACCGTATAATTTTTTGTGTGGAAGACTTCCAAAAGGGTTGAGAAACCTGATGTTGAAACGATAAAAAAAATCTGGACTTGATGATGGAGAGGAATTTCCCCGGAGGAAAACTTTTTTTTGTCTATATACGTATATTTGTAATAATAATTACGTTTATGTAAAAAAATGTATATATACAAGTACATACTTCTTTTTCTATTCTATAACAAAAACACTATGCGATAGGATTTCCACCTTCTAAAGGATTTGTCATATTGAAAATCTTAATATTTTCATCACATCAATTTTTTCCATTGCACATGTTTATCGTCAAGATTATTACCAAATAGAAAAATCTGTGTGTGTTAAATTGGCTTATAAATTTTCGCAAACGAAGGTAATCGAACGCACTCTAGAAACATTCGACGAAAGTGGCCATTTTCAGTATTTTCCACTGGTCAAACTACTGGCTACAGCCATTCTTTCAGAATTGAATATTTTTTTAATCTGCATGGGAGAAAAGTTCGAAATTTTCTGGGCCAAAATGATGATTATCAACTGTAGTTGTTTTTTAACTACCATCAGAGCCGCCTGAAATACATACCCTCAAATTACAATTTACAAAATACATTTCCCATTTCACGAAAATAAAATTTACAAAATATATTTCCCATTTCACGAAAATACAATTTACAAAATATATTTCCCATTTCACGAAAATACAATTTACAAAATACATTTCCCGTTTCATGAAAATTCCGATTCCAATTCTTGATCTAAAAACTGATTTTTAAGTTACTGTAAGCATTCGAATTCAAAAATTCTGTTTGAATTCCGATTCTACAATAGCTGAACGACCATCCCGGGTTGGACACTTCTTTTTACAACTTGTCATTTAATCATTCACGTATAAAACGAGTTCAAAATTTTCGGGGCAATGTGTAATTCGGATTCCGTTTTTCATCCTGCATGAAAACTTGATTAGGCTCATTGTGTTCTGTCGGAATGAAATTTGGCTGAATTGCTTTTGTTCCAAAAAATTTTTGGCTGGAAAAACTTTTGGGTGTAAAAATATTGGCTGCGTTTCATTTGGCTGAAATGACTTTGGTAGTTGAAATATTTCAACCAAAGTTTTGAGGCTGAAAAAAACATTTGGTCAATTCATCTTAGACCCATTTTAAGCATACCACACCACTATATATTACTTTCCATTCTTACATAACGCGATTTTGTATATACACTACTTGCTAATGTAAATGAATGTGTTGTTTATCATATGCGCTATGTAAAATCAAACTTTACAATTTTTCGGGGCCCAATTCAAATTGTAATTTAAAAATTTTAGTTTTTAAATTACATTAAAATTTTAAACGGAAGCATTTTTGAAGGATTCATTGAAATTAAAATTACGGTTCATTTCTCTCGCAATTTCAAATCGACGCTGATCTCTCTCACCCTAAAAAATGTAGCCAAAATAGAGAAGCTGAAAATTATGACCGTGTCCCCCCCCCGCAAATTTAATTGCAAAATAAATATTCTATTATTTTATTCAAAAATAATGGTTAAACTGTTGAGAAAGAGCTTATATGTTTGAACCGATTAACTATATTACCTTAATCAGAAAAATTACATCAAACAAATAATTAGTAATTGTAAACACAAAATGGGTAAGAAATATTCCCAGGAAAAAACAAAATAATCACAAATAATATATAGCCTTATTTGCGAAAGTTGAAATAAAATTATATTTTTTATCAATTATCCATATCATTTAGCCCACAAATAATCCATTTATGTTCTGTGAATGGTGAGGTAAAATCTCCTTATAAGATCAGAAGGGCAGAACCCGAGCAACCTCATGACCAAATAGCAGTACTGCATTCTCAGGCACTTTATACTCCTGGGTGGGACCAATTTCAAAGGGAACAGCTGGAAAATTAGGAAAGTATTAAAAAAAAACTTGCCCAAACATTGGAACATAAAATATATTTTATTATATGTATACATATCTAAATAAAACATTTACCCTGGCAAGTTTCCCCACAAGGTTGGAAACGGAACTGAAGTGAAAATTGGGTCATATTCGCTCGTATCCATGCGGAGATCCGGTCAAATCTAGGCTTCCAGCTCATATCTATGTAATCATCGTCGCACTTAACGTGCTCCTTGAACGGACAGGGATACACGACAATTCTTGATATTCCTATTAAACAATATCACAAAAATTAATGTGACTGTACTCATTTTTGTAAACAATTACGTAGTTAAAAAGAACTATTAGTATTAAATAATATACTGCAAGAATTGTTGATGTAATCATTTTGAAGTAGTTGGGATAACCTAATGATTTCGTTAACCTCAAATTAATAAATACAAGATTATTAAAACCTACCAAATTCTTCACAAAAGGGAAGTCGAGTTGGGGCGAAGTTCCAGCTTTCATGTTGGTCGTCATATTTATCCATCGCCCTTTCAAGTTCGTCGGGTGAGATGTTGCAACATAGATTTTCCAGGAGTTCCGTCACAAATTGTAGTGAGCAACTCCAGGAATTGTTCATGTCGAAAAAGCAAGACACGGCTTCTAAGCTCTTATTGTTACTCCAAATGTGGCCAACGTTCTCCCAATATTCCGGACTATCCCCGTCCTCCATGGCGTTGAAAAACTTTACAGCCGGGAAAATATCTGCTAGTGCTGAGTACATCTGAAGTCGACGATGGAAACGATTCACCGCGTTTACACAATGAATCTGTAATGTAGAGACACTGAAACATGTGAATTTGGCGGTTTGGAGGAGTTCATTTCGATCAGGAATTTTGGGTTGAGGAGCATCCACGTCGCGATAACAAAATGCTACTCTGACCACCGACAGATGGGGGAGGAATGTCGGGTAGTCAATCGCCTTCAGGTAAAGCAAAGTGTCTTCAAAGTTCCCGTAAGAGGGAGTCAAATCTAGTTCCAACTGTTGCAAGTTCAATAGCGAGCCAATCCGTTTATTAATTGCGGAGGGAAGGAGCTGGGCGGCGAAATGGATATTCAAACCTTGCAAGGAAAGGCGACTGTTATCCATTAGAGTTTTTAAGCTCTTTTTGATTATTTGCTTCAGATTTTCCGATTGACTGGCGCAACTCATCGGCTCAAATATTCCCGGATGTAGTTCTAAATATTCTAAACTGCAACCGGCCTTCGCCACACTACAAACTTCGAATGGCTCTGCCATGCTCACTCGTCGGATAAGATGAAATTTGTTTTCTTCAATTTGAGGGAAACGATTAGGGAGAGGCCAAGGCTGGTTCAACAATCCTGCCCCAACTTCCTGTAACATTGTTCTTGGCATATGCCCTTGAATTTGCTTTAAATTCGGCGCAGAATTAATGATTTCCCAAACCAGACAATAATACCGACTGTGTTCAAATTCTGGATCCAAATGAAATATTTTTAATGTCTGCAACCAGTTTGACTGATTTATCGCTGGGATGACTTCGTCTTCCCTTTTGGGTTCAATGACGTCATCCCAAAAACTCGACAGTTCTTCTGGCCAGTTAATTATATGCAAGTATTCGGTTTTTTTCGGAACGGTTGTTGAAAGTAATTTCTGAAGAATCTTCTCACCGACGTTATTTTGCACTTTTTGGTAATCAATACTCAAGTACTGTAGCGGGAGTTTTTCGAAAAATAGTGGGAAGCAAGCTTCAACATCCGCGATGTCGTTAATTTTACAAATGCAAAATACAGGCGTACTTGGAATCTCAAAATGTAACCCAACAAATGGCAGATCTGTTGCAAATTCAAGTATTGAGCATAGTTTCAAAATTTGGGAGCATATCCGGTTGCGTAAATAAATTTTCAAATGCTTCTTAACTCGCAAGAACCTTCGGCAAATCTTTCTCCAGAATTTGTTTGCCATGGAGATTTGCAAGATGTCAGAGGTGGGCAGAAAATCCAAAATGTTGTCACAAATCTGCAAAAGTATACAATTAGTTGAAATGACAAAAAATAAATAATTTGATGATGATAAATAATTACCACTTTTCAATTTTTACTAATAATTAATCAAATAAAATAAATTTACCGCCGGATTCCCAAGTACAAATTGAAGCCAGGGATTTTCCGGGTCTTCCACGGGAAGGTTGTCTTCCGATGACAGAATTTCTAGCTTTTTCTGATTGGTATACATTTTGTAGAAACGAATTTGTATCCATACGATCAAGCTATTTAATAAATTTTGTATTGAACAGTCTGTTCTGACAGTTAGACTGATGGCGACTAAATCCTTTAAAGCGCTATTATTATTCAGCACGATATAAAATCCTAAAATAGAAATGAAGGGCATGATGACCGCGGTGTCTGCCTTTTCTTTATATTTTCCAATCCTTTCTATGTTCATACATAAAATCATTTACTAAGAATTAATATAGGGAAAGTAACCTTTTTTGGATTGATGTTTTTCAATCCATATCACTTCTCGGAAAAGTTTGACAAAGCTAAAATAGTTCTAACCATTAGCTCAAAGTGAAATTTGTATCTACGCTAAAAAGCCGGAATAACATGGTAGTAATACAGAAATACAGAACCTTGCAGTGTTATTCCCGGCCAAAGCCAGTTTCTAACGTAACCCGGTCGACATTATACTCAAAATGAAGCAAATCGTCGGTGGAGATGCAGAGTGAGCTAACTCCAATGGTATCTGGATGCAGGATGAGACAACCACCATCAATTCAGTGCAGGATGGGATACCCATTTAATTAACACATGGAATTAAAAACGAACCCCGTCACCATTTGACATTTGACTGCAGGATGGGATAACCACCATCTTTCCTATGTTATTAACGCTTTTGCCAGTTTTCCTTGATTATTATGAGCAATTTTTACATTCAAGCGGCAAGCAAACCCACAAATATGTATTTTGCACAGAAAAGCTCAGTAGATATAACAATCATTTTCGTAATTAAGATAGTTAATCTTTGGTAGAAAATTACAAAAATAAATAAAAATGAATTTAATTTCCAAGCATTATTCTACTCCTCCAACCAACCCCAAAAAGAAACTTTCAGCTAACCGTTAATTTCAAGGAACTTGGAAGAAAATCCGATTGCTGCGTTTTTTACGATATAAATAATCGTAATAAATAAAATAATTCTTTTCGTTACTAACAATAATTACTGTAATATAAATTATTAAATACCTAATTTTTACATTTTGGTAAGAAGTCTCGTTTGCGCTGGGCCCGAAATGTTCAAAAATCAAAAATGCATTTGAACATATCGTCGGTTAAACCAGCATAGGTGCTAATTTTTTTTTCAACTACTTCGCATAAGCGCTATTGTTTATTTGTTCACTTTGCATATCACTATTTTGCTCGCTTTTAAATAAACACTGCAATAATATATAACTATACCACAATTTTGTTGTAATTATTTTTAAACACTGACAAGGTAAAAATACACACATGTATGTACTTACATATATAAAATATTCACTTGTAAAATATAATAATACAATTATTTTAAAGATTAAAATTATTACTCATAAAATCAATAATATAAATTTAATACATTATTGAATTTATTTATTAATTATTCTTGAATTTTTTGAGTTTACTGATTCCCCATTCAGTTTTGTTCTTTAGACTAGACACTGGAATGGAACTGAATTTCAATTGTTTTTAATTTCCCGCATTTTAATATTTTCGTAATTTGAATGGAATGTCAGGAAGAGGAATGACATGACAGCCAACGTATGAGCGGGAGCTAAGGTCCTTCAACATTAGGGGAAAACGCGACAACCAAGGGGAAAAATAGCACTTATGCAAAGTTAAAATTCTATAAAACTAACGTAGCGCTTTTGCAAATTAGCTGAAAAAATAATTAGCACCTATGCTGGTTTAACCGGCGATATGAAGTTATAATTGTTTTAAGCCCACTGGTTGCGTATTAACACGGGAATATGCACGGAAATGGGAATTATGAAATCGATGGAGTTATACCACCCTGCATTTAAAATGATGGTGGTTGTCTCATCCTGCATCCAGATACCATTGGAGTTAGCTCACTCTGCATCTTCACCGACGAATTGTTTTTAATTGAATTGGATTCGATTGCAATTGTTTTGATTTGAATTGGATTAGATTGCAATTGTTTTGATTTGAATTGGATTAGATTGCAATTGTTTTAAATTGAATTAAAATGAATTGTAAAGTTTGGAATTAAATTGATGCGTTTCAATGAATTCATTCAAAAAATTGGTTTTAATTGGAAAAAATTAATTGAATTGAAGTGTTCCGATGCCCAACGCTAAAACATCAACTGTAGCCAAAAAACAAATTTTTAAATCATTTTTAACAACCTTTATCGTTGAAAAGCTGAAAACTGAAAAACCTAAAATAAACTCAGTAAGAATTTTAAAAGGTTGTTTTGAAAACTTTTGCCAACATAACTAGAAAAATGAGAAATTGTACAAAAAGCACAAATTATTGAAAAAATGCCAGAAAACACGAAATATTGACTAAATTTTGTGGCTAAAAAAGGCAAACCCAGCCCTCCTAAACTACACTATTCAGTTTTATAGTCTTAATAATTTCATTGCTTTACTTTTGTTCGTTTTATTTAAAATAAGTATTTGTTATTTATATAAAGCCCGATTGTATCAGTTGTTAAACCCAAATAATAAGTAAAGAAAAAATGTAATTAATTAAGCTGTACTGAACCAACCAAGTAAGTATAAAACGCTCCCGGGGGTATATGGGAACTCAAACCATGCCCAGGAAGATCCAGTGCAACAAAATAAATATCTTGGGACAAAAGTGACTGGAGGCGGTCAAATGTTGCTGCACTATCTAAGTATCCGTGTATTCCGAGGATTGGAATGCCATGTTGATTTCCCGAGGCTTTACCTGAGTGGAAATGGAATACATTTAATACGTTGTTTATTTGTAATCCTGCCGCATTTAATTTACCGACGTTTTATTTTTTAACAAATTAATTTTTATTCAAGATGCAATCTATAGTGCAAAATATTTCAACAAAAAATTATTTACAAGCAATATGTCCCGCTGGGACTGGAATCGTAAATTCTTCAGTTTTCCGAGTATTAGTTGAAAGTTTTTGACAGCTCTGGTATGAAGTGTAAAATTGTCCCAAATTCAATCGATGAGGTCGAAATAATGACCATGATCTATCAAGTATTTGTTTAAGCGGATGATTGATCCTGCAAAAACTTGTCATTTCGTATGTTTTTATTAGTTAGCGTAGTTAAAGATTAGGTTATTTAATTTTTGCAAAAATTTGAATTAGTAAATTCGTCGCTGAGATTTTCTTCTGCTTGTTGTGGATATATCAAAATGGTGGAGACAGTCTCTCAAAATAAACCTTAATTGGATTAAAAGCTGACGGGAAATCCAAAACAAAATTGAACGTTTGAAAAAGTAATCCTCAACTTTGTATCAATTGTTATCACCTCATATAAACGTGATTAAAATAAAAAACTAAGAACACTGATTAATATACACAGTATTCAGACCGAAGAATAGACAATATTAACTTTAATTAAAAAAATTTAATACTCATTGTTAAGGCATAAAACATATAATAGTTATAACAGTTTCATAACTTTATTGTAATTTCAAATATAGTTAACGCTAGAAATGATTTTACCTTTTAATATACAAATTGTTGCAAAGACATTTAGTATTGTTTTTTATTCGAGCAAATTGATGTCATTATTACGAGATAAGTCGATGTTATTACAATAGCTTTGATACACAGAACGTATATTTACACGATGTTGAAAATCCCCCCCCACCCCATGAATAAATTCTGAGGTCACAGTGTCCCCATGCCACCCTGGTAACGGGCCTAAATAGAGCGGTGAAATCACCAAAAGCTATCTCCTTTAATGAAGTTTTCTTATAAAGAGAGATCTTATGTACAGCTCTTATGTAAATAAGCAGGTGTTAAATATTTTATTTATTGGGGTTTGGTTTGTTGGACTCGCTTTGCAGTGAGAGGTCAGTTGTGTGTGAATATTGTAAACTTGCGTGAGTGCGCATATGCCAATGATAATAAATGGCACAAGAGTAAAGCGGAGATATTAGAGCTAAATAATAATAATTTCATAACTGAACTAATACTAAAATACAAATTGACCGCACAATCGACGTGATAAATTTAGACTTGAAAAATTGAGATGAGGAGAAATAAGTCGAGAGATATAAGTCGATGTTATTACAATAGCTTTGATACACAGAACGTATATTTACACGATGTTGAAAATACTCCAAAATTTTGAATAACTAATACTAAAATACAAATTGGCCGCACAATCGACGTGATAAATTTAGACTTGAAAAATTGAGATGAGGAAAAAATGAAGCTCAAGTATTTTATAGACTTATTGACTTCATGTTATTAGTTTGCAATATAATTCCCTGTGCTTATAATAACAAGGTTAGAGATTTCCTACTTTTGGACTTGACATTATCCAATATGACCTAAATACCAAAGTTGAATACTTTCTGCCGGATATTGCTTAATTTAACATCCTTGCATTAAATTTCTATTTTCCTTATATTTAAATGAATATTTTTATTAAATCCGACAATAAATTTGGATAAATCCATTACACAGGGATAAGTCAATGTTAATCAATTATATTTTAATTTCTCACAGCATTCTAGCGTCGTCCCCGTTGAGAACAAAAAATATCATTCGATTTAAAAATGAATTCTATACAAGGCCTATTGTTAGTTTAAGCCAAACATTATCGGAAACTATGAGAAACGAAAATGGCAAGGGTTACTGATAGGGATCGGAACAATTCACTTTTGAGTTGGTATATTTCAATTCAAACCAATTCAATCCAGAGAAAAACCAATTCAATTTGCGCCACTGAAATGAATCGAAGAAACGTTGAATTGAATTGTTACAACTGAATTGCAATTCAAACAATTCATATTTGTTTCGAGTTGTAATTGACAGATGGAATGGCAGTGGATAAAAATGTTATATTTACACACTAAAAACTGCCAATAAGTATTTTTTACTTCGTGTCGTATAAATGTACCAAAAGATTAAAAAAATATGACATTTATACGACATTTATACAACAAATTTCCAAACCTGTAATGTTACACGGAGGAACAATTTCTTTTTTCCTGAACGCTGCTCATTTTTAGGTTGTCATATAAAATTTCGCGTGAATGACGGCCCACTTCGACAAGTATCATTACTTTTTTAAATTTCCGTGCCTGTTTCTGTTTTGCAACTTTTCCGCAGAGGAATGTTGGTGATCACAAGTAGGCAGCACCATTACAAAGCTTCCATGCCGAGTTCATTTCATCCACGGTCCATAAGTTACACGTCCTCCGGAAGCGTGTTTGAGTCCCGGGTATATTTCGTCGTCGTGTGCGTTGTGTCCATGTATAAATATACGCGTGAAAATAAATAACGATTTGTTTAAATCTACACAATCCTATAACTTCGATTGCTCCTGAGGGAAACAACTTCGCTACAATAACACAAGTAAGTAAAAATACCCATTATATTAAAAACTAGACGCGTGTGGAAACTACTGTCCAGTTGTGATATACACGTTCTGGAAGACTAAAATTGTGAAATACAGATGACATTGTAATATTCGTCGTCCAGTGTTGTTATATAAAGTTCGTTGTAATTTCGATGGAAAAGAAATGGAGAGGATTTGTTTTGTTCGCGTTGAGTTGATTATGAATAAGTCGATCCCATTCTGTAATAGCAAAATAAATATTCATATTGTATAGACTAATAATACCAACTACTAGTGAACGAATTTCATTACATCGAATGTATACTACAGATTGTGCTATACTGTAATCTGTAATGATCATAAAAATATCATGCTGGTGGTGAGGTTATCGCATTTGGCTTGTACATAGTTTGCTGTTAGTACATACGATAAATACATGATCAATCTTTTACCTTTTTTCAGGACGGGTGATCGGGAAATTTGTCGTCTCTTGGACGGTCTGATCGAAGAAGTGGAACGTGCCGCACTGACCGAAGCATGTTTTCATATCTAAACAGTATCCACACAGTGTCGTCAATTAGCATTACGGTTTGAATTTAGGCGTGCTTTGCTGCATCTTACACCCCATGCAAACGTCTTCCGTTTTGAATTCAATCGGTTAACTCCGAAAATGCCTTTTTTGGAAGACACGCGCAGAAGGGTCCTGAAGGACTTGATCCAGACAGTGCCCTGTTTGTATTGTGGCCAGGAGTTCGTGTCCGAGGTTCACGCAAAGTACCACGTCGCGGCTTTCCACTCTATATTGAACGGAGCGAGGATTAATACCGACGCGGAGGTTGTGATTGTCGACCAGCTGCGGAAGTCAAATTGGACTTCCGCAGCCCATGCGAGACACTGCGTCCATACAGACGACTCTGCGTGTTCCATCTGAACTTGTACGAGGTAAGTCGCCAAGTTTTACCTATGTCTGCGTTCGTTTTTCGCGTGATACAGGTTCCAACTCACCTTGGAATTTCTTATTAATTTGCAGCACTAACTGGCTGTTCTGGTAGCAACCTTACGGAACTGGAAAAGTTGACAGAGAATCTTCTTCTTAAACGTCGCACTTTAAGACGACGCGAACAAATTCTCCACATCAGGGGCACTTGAAAACAGGTTTTCCTCGTCCAACTGAATGTTAAGCGCTTGGTGTGCAACGTAGATGTTATTGGTATGAAACATACATACAGGATTGATTATCGCCGGAACACCAACGAACGTCTTTACCCTGCTGTTTACCCCTCCGTTCTGATAATGGCAGCGTGTGACATAGTAGCCTTAAAATGGATATGCTCTCTCTGCTTTCAGGTGGGACATACGCAGCGAGGGTGCCCTCTGGATGCTCAAAAACTTTGGTGCTAATTGTGCAGCGAAGACGGGCACAATTATAAAGGGTTCAATTTTAAAGTTTGGTTGGGAGACTGAGCCTCACACGCTCATGTTCCATTTTGTGTATTGTACAAATGTGGTATTCTCTATATAACTTATGCTAGCAGATACACGCGCCCCCATTATATTTCCGTTAATATTGGTGTCGTTCTAAATTTTTTTTTGTGTCATGCATTCCTTTTCTCGTTTGCAACTATTAAATAACCTGTAATGTATTCTTGTTGTATAATCCTTCATTGTTTATTTCTATGTAGTATTCACGCGTTGTAATTTTAGAAAATAACATTGGTTATATAAAATAAGGTAATAAATACTATCCATTCCAACGTGTTCGTATAGTTGTACTTGTGTTTCTTCGTCCCTATACATCATGCTTACTCACCTGATGTAAAAACAATATATGTTTGTAGTCAGTTAGAAATGAAACGCGTTGTGTTTGTTGCTGTTGTATGTGGCTAGTCCTGGCAGCATTCATAGCGGACAGCTGGCAAGTGTTGTTTTAATTCCACCAAATTCTCTTCGTCAAAGCACTCGCTGTCATTCAGCATAACTACGGGAGTGCCCCTCAGTCCTAGATACATATCGTTGACGGAGGCACCGTGATAGTTCTGTTGGACATAACGTTACGTTTTCTTGTTATGTATGCATAGTCATTCGTGCTTTGTGTACACATGTTGAAACTGGAACTGGAATGCTCCGAATGAGGGCCAACTTCTCCAAAATGAAAAAGCCGTGTCGCTTGTGCCATATTCTGCTGACTGACATAATGTCACAATTTGACGTCAGAAGCTATGAGATGCAAACAGGGTCGAGAGAGGTGTCGACAATTACAGTCGTCAGAGGGGTACGGAAAGTCGTCCCGATGGAGTCGTCCTACCTAGGTCAGTCCGCGCTCATTGACGCACAAGTTTTGGATCCAATACAAAGCGTGCCAGACCCAATGCATTGCGTCTTAGAAGGTGAATGTCGTCATTTCAATTTCAAAGATGATCACGTCGGTTGGGCTTTTTGTGAATAACAAGAAATTTTTTAGGTGGGTGTCTGCATTGGGCACTAGTGCATTTTATCAACTACATCATAGCGAAACCGTTTAAGACACTCAACGCGCTGAACAACATCATAGAAACATGGAAGTACGGTAATAAGGCAGACAAGCCAAACCTACTATCCACAGCAATACATGAAAACAGAAACTATGAAAGCCAGCAGCATGTACGTGCTGACGCAGTGTTTACCAGCTCTGCTGTTCGGTCTGACACCGTGCGGCGATGGGAAACTGCTAGTCTATTCAAAAGTTCTACAGATTTCACAAGTTTTGCTGTTTGCCCCAGTCGTGTCTGAGTTGACGTTGCAGCAGCTGGAAGTGAGTTCATTATTTTCATAGTATTCAGGACCCGGAGTGAGATTTTCGGGTGGTTTTTGTGAATTTCTAGGAATGCTAGGTATACAAACCCCGGAGTGACACTTTCGGATAGTCTAGGCTACTTATGTTATGGATTGTTTGGTTGTTTGATCGAGATTAGAGTTATGACTCCATTTCGTCTTTGTGGTCCATCTCATTTCCAGATACAGATCTTTCCGTTCGTTGCTGTGTGTTTTTGTCCATATATGTAAACACAATTGAGTGTTTTATCTAGTCCTCTGTCTGGCATCTCGTATGGCTTTTCTTATCAGCTATCTATTTGAAGATTCCAGTTTCGTTAGGTCTTGATTCCATGATTCCATGATGGTTTGTTTTTGCGATGTGTGTTGCTTGCCGGATAAGTCTTGTGGCTTCAGTAGATTTTGTGAATCTTATTATTACTGGTTTAATTTTACCTGGACTCTTTCTTCCCACTCGTTTTATCACTTCAATGTGTTTAGTTTCAACGACGGCTCCTGCAACTCTCACACTTGACACAGTCATGTCCCATAGAGAGTCTTGTTGTTCGTCACCGGGCTCCTCTATCCCTCTCACGAGTACGTTTAGTTTTCTGCATTCTCGTTAGATTCTGTTGGTTGTTTCTTGCAGCTTATCCAGACCCTTTGTCCCTCCAGTATCCATAAGTGCTATGCTAATTGTTTTGACACTGTCTGCAAGGTTACAACTTGGTCTCTCAACTCGTTGCAGTACTGCTGTATATTTTTTAAAGTCGTATGACGCTATTTTCATCTTAGGACATACTTATGATTTCTCTCAATATCTTTATTTCTGCTAGTGGGAGCTCCTTGCTGCTTCCTGCCGGTAGGTCATCAACTGGTTTTGTTGTCGATTGTACTGCAGTCCGCCTTCCCGTGGCTAATTGTCTGTTGTCCCCAGCTCCTTCTAATTCCCCTGCACTCGTTTTTGGCGTCGTTTCTCCCACTTGACATCCCGTCGTTATCTTGTTCGTGCCCCTGGCCATCTTAGTAGACACTCTAAGTGCCCTCTAAGTAGTTCCTTCGGGTGCTTGTTTGGTATAGCAAAAGAACGACAGTCAAACGTCACGAACTATGTTTTGGAGATAATTTAGGCTGTATATGTCTGGAGCCCTATACAGAGTTTGTTATTTGTAGCACAGCGGCAAAACGACAGTCTAACGTCACAAAAGAATTATGTTTTACAATGTCTAGCATGCAGCACGGAAATTCGTTGAACTTTTTTGGGATAAATTTCAAAAACCGGAGAATCTGTTGATTGATTTTTATCGGTGAGTAGCACAGCGTAAAAAGGAAAATGTGGCCTTGCTGTTTATATAACTTTTATATTGTATAGATGACAAAAACGGAGTCACAAATGTCACAAATGTGGAGTAAAATCTCGTACGTGTTGTCACTTTGGCTGCTTTGGTGCTCCTACATTGAAGAAAATATCAATTAACAAATGTGTAGTTTCTTTCAAAATTGTTGTTAAGACACTGTACAGCGGGTATAGATCTATCACTCATCAATCAAAAACCAAGCGCGAATTTACACACACAGCTCAGTAACTCGTATACACTTGAGATGGACGACCCGGGAAACTACGAACTATATAACTACCCCTAAACGCGGGATGCGCAGGAATTCATCCCATATTTAATTAAAAACATGAAATGGAAATCGACAGAGACCATCTTGGACTTTGGTAGTGGCATCGGTTCTACAACCAAAAATATCCTTGTTCCACAAATACAAACTGCAATGTCTTCTCATAGTAGGCAAATGATTTACGGATTTGATATTTCGCAGAAAATGGTGGACTTCGTTTGCTCCAAATACCCGCATCCAACTGTAACTTACATGTGTGTGGATATTTTGAAGGACGAGCTGAACTCGAATTGCAAGTTTGACAAAATATTTTCCTTTTTTGCCATACATTGGGACGAGGATCGAAAGTATGTGACTAATTTTGTATAAAGTTATAGTATGCAAATAAATTAAATTAATTTTTTGTACATAATTACAAGCAAAAGACATTTGATGTGCATTTTAAATGAGGCGAATATATTGTAGAAGCCTGTATGAGAAATTCTTCAATATGATGAATCCTGGTGGCGAAGTCGGGTTTTGCTTTTCGTTAGCATTGTTCCATAGCGTTTTTAAAGCTTTGAGAACGCAAGCGGTTTGGGGAAAATATTATGAGGGAAAATCTTGGTTTTTTCAAATAAAGTATCTTACGATTAGTGTTTTTTAATTATTTTGACGTGTTTTTTAATTATTTCGATGTGTTTTTTGAATGTTCTCAAAGTTTTTTTTTACAATTTTTCCAACTAAAAAAAATTGTTTCACGCTCAATCGACATTGTTTGACCATACTTAAAACCTAATTCAATTCATTGCTTTTCAGGACGCTCACAAGTATATTCCTGTGGAATTCTACAGTGCGAATCCGGAAGCGGACATCAAAAACCAAATGACTTCCGCGGGTTTCATTGTTCAAGAGGTTTCAAGAATTAGGAAGTCTTGGGATCATAAAAGTTTTTAGGAAGTGGCAGGTGATTTTTAAAAACGAAGATACTCTTATGACTTTCTGCATTTTTCTGCTTTGTGATTTGTGATCATCTAAAATACCGCGACATTTCATTGTTATTACAATAATGTGGTAGTTTGTCTAGAAACAGATTAAATAGAATTAAAATAAAAAACAAATGTAAATTTTTATGGTTTGTATATAACAGATGGGTATCAAACTCTCAATCCATTTTTTGCAAGAATCCCAAGCAAAATGGTTGAGGCGTACAAACATGATTTTGCCAGTTTGTTCATGGAGGAACTACCAAAAGTTTGTGGTGCCAATTATGATAAATTTGAGAGCCGATGCGACGTTTTTGCTGTAAGAGCTTACAAACCGTGAAGGACCAGCGGTGGTGGAGAGTAACCACGTTAATTCATTCTGCACTAAATGCTACAATTAATCGAGCCTTTACGGCCGCCAATCTCAAACATTTAATCACTTAAAATTATTGAAATTTATACCAAGCACTTCCCCTTGTATAAAAAGCGATAGACCTTAAAAATAAATTGGTGGGATAATAAAGACGACGATAATAATTCACACACAATACAAAGTATTCAATTAAAAAATACAAAAACGGGTTTGCAATAAATTCAAGTTTGGAATTGTAACCTTTATTTTGTTCACAATTATTTTTGTAAATATAATTCCACGTTATTGTATTGTCTAATGGGTTTCCATAAAATCTTTTAATAGCTATGTAATATATTTAGGATTATAAAGAAAGCGATTTAATCTAACATGGAGTAATTGTGAGAATGACAGAAAATTCAGCAACCCAGTTCAACGGCAAGACGGCAAAAATTCAGTATATCAGTTGTTTTAGAAAATAACACCATGGTTAATTTTTGTTTACAATTGGGGGTTTTTATCTACGTGATGAATAATTTTAAACGGAACCAGCCGAATAGACAATTGATTAAAATGTTTTTCAGAAAAACAATACTATACAATTTCGTCGTTACATTCATTCGTCTCATAATAACAAAAGTATCCGTTTTGCTTGTAATTGCACTATTAGCAGCAATATTGGTGCCGCCTTTGCTGTTTTACCGGATTTTCGTGTGGGCGATAGTCACGCTCTTTAGGCCTGATTTAATTTCGCTTGTAAGCAAAAGCGATGTCGTTTACACTCTCGACGATCCTCAAGATTCCCTTTCCAACATGTTATTTTGTATAGAAGTACAAGGGGAAATTTCTTCACAGCGACTGGTCACGTTATTCGAAAATAGAATTTTTAGGCTCAAGGATACCCGGGGGCACATGGTGTACGAAAAGCTTCAAACTTACTACATTAACTATCTTGGCTATTCTTTTTGGAAGAAGGAAGAACCATTTAACATTTACA
>JAQGAK010001563.1:0-29838 GCA_034696945.1 Lipothrix lubbocki | reverse complement strand
ATATTTATTAATAATTTTTTATTTATTTATTTAAAAACTATTTATTATTTAATAATTTATTTATTTATTTAATAACAATTTATCAATTAATAATTTATTTATTTATTAATTAATAATTTATTTATTTAATAACAATTTATCAATTAATAATTTATTTATTTATTTATTAATTAATAATTTATTTATTAATTAATAATTTTATTTATTTATTAATAATTTTTTTTATTTAATAATTATTTATTAATTAATAATTTATTTATTTATTTAATAACTATTTATCAATTAATATTTTATTTAATTATTAATTTATTTAAATATTATTTAATGTTTTATTAAATTAGCGTTTAATCGCCAAAATTTAATAATTACATTATTTATAATAACTATTATTAGTTTCTCTGTAAAAGTTAAAAATAAACGACTCACGAAAATACTTCTGGAACTTGAGTAAAATTACAGACCATTTCATCAATTTAGTGATGGTTTTTTTTGATTTACTCATGATTTAACGAATTTACAAGCAATTTTCTTTCCCATGACGATTTCACGGATTTATTGGTGAGTTCATGAATTTACTGCTGATTTCATGAATTTACTGGTTATTTCATGAATTTACTGGTGATTTCATGAATTTACTGTTGAATAATGAATTTACTGTAAATTCATAGATTTACTGGCAGTACTGTTAAGTTCATTATATTTACTGTAAGTTTAAATGGTAGCCATATAATACACGAGGTACAATTCGCAATCAGGTCGATATAACATTCAAAATATTCCAAATAAAAGAAAAATGGTTAGTAAAAAGTGCGAATCTAAGTGAAAATTATAGAAAAATTAGCACGAAAATCGGGACAAATTGGTTCACCGTTGACAACATTTTGGGGTGAGAAAACGCCGAATGGTTCCGGTTGCAATAATTGTTTTGCAACGTTTCGATTTTTTACGGCAGAAAACGATAATAGTTGTCCGAATATAACCAAATTTGTTGTTCAGAAGGTGATTTCCATTTAACTTAAATTTGTTTTTATTTATTTTCGTTATTAAATTGATTGCAATTATTAAATTTATTATTAAATGTCAGAGCCATGGAGTTACAGAAATCTATATGATCTCTGCCACATGCAATATCTTATTTGTACAGTTGCTATTGCAACGAAACTCTATGGAGAAGTGGCAGAACAAATAATAACAATGGGCGATTTTTTCTCCGCATGGTGGCGGAATAATCTCCGCGAAAATTTCTCCATCCTATTTTTCTCCGGCGAACTTTTCTCCTAACACCCACATGTATATTGAAATTCTTATATGCAAAATTTGAGCTAACCCACTTTACAGCAATATGATATACTGCGGGCATGAGCGTCGGAAGCTTTGGGAGCAAGGGTGGGTAAGAATACTGTAATGGCGACCATATTGGGGGGGGGGGGGGGCTGTGACAATTTTTTTGGCGTTTTTAGAATCCAAAATGTCACCAGAAACCTACTAGATTTTTAAGTATTTTGGCCCTAATGTTCGCACTTTACTTAGCCTTTCAGTTTTCTCTTAATTTTTTCTTTAACTTCCACTTTTCATCTATTACATTTTCAGTATTACAGTTAAAATATATAATGCAACCAGACAAGTTTTAACTTCGGAATGTAAAATAGAGGATTGAGTTGTCTAGGAGCAGGAGGAGCAGATTTGCTCACTTTAAAAAATGCCTAAACGATAGCGTATGATCCAATCACATAATACAGTACGTTTCCAAAGTCTGTCTTTGACAGGCTTTGTAACTAGTCCTTACTATATTAATATTTTAACATGTATGTCACGATTCTGCAAGCACTATCTCCTCCCGGACCGCTCAACAGAATTTAATAATGCAGGTGTCAATTTGAAGATAATAATGTGTAGATGCCATTGCGAAAGTTGTGTTGCTCTCGCTTAAACGGTTTGACCTCAAGGTCACCAAACATTTAACCCGGGTCAAATTACAAACCTTGACTGATTTCAATGAAATTTCCAGGAAATGTTCTTTCAGTAAATCAATAGGATGTTAAATGAAGAAGTTTCCGGAATTCGTGACCGTTTGACCTTCAGGTCACTGAACAATTAACCCAGGTCAAACTTCAAACCTTGACCAATTTCAGCGAAATTTTCAGGAAATCTTCCTTCCATTAAATTATTGGATGTTAAATGGGGAAGTGTTCGATAATCGTACCTTCAGCTCACCGAACATATAACCCGGGTCAAACTTCAAACTTGACATGACTTTGACAGAACTTGGTTGAATAATGGCGATGCCCACCCTGGCAATATCGTGTGCGGGCAAATTGCCCACTTTCCCACCCTGCTCCGACGCCACTTCGGGTTTATTTCACCAATGTACTTTTCAATTTTTATTTTAAATTTCTCATATCTTTACAACTCTGTACACCTGGCTTTATTCGCTAGTAATAATTTATTACAAGCTTAACATACTTTTGTAAAAAAAATTTTTTTAAATATAGTACTGTGTTGTGAAGAAAATATCATAATGGCATCAGTGAAATAAAGTTCTCTCTCTTTATTGAAGTACGGTATGAAATTGTTAATAAAATAATATTATTTATTTATTAAATAATGGCATGTAAAACAGTTGGCTTCGATAATGTATGTAAATGTAAGATTTTGTACAGTATCATTTTATTTGTGTACTTAGATGCCTGGAAAAGAGTATTATTTATCGGCAGTAGTTGAAATTACATAGCGTGCTGTATCAAGCATCTACATCTGCGTTCACTCGCCCTTCCAAGAGAGGCTTTTCAATTATATCCCGATCCAAGTGGTTAAACCCGACCCTCAAAGGCTTAAAGTCGTTGTCACCCCCTGTACGTCTACAATAATGTTCCCGGTCTAATTACCCTTAAGGTTCTCGAAATATCCACAAAAGTCAACAACTTTTTGACTTTGTTGCTAGCATAACATCAGTTAGTTACCATTTAATTAATATTAAAACTTTAAGTGCCTTCCGCTCATACGATTTTTTCCAAACTTTGCAACAATCAGTGGACACGAATTGTCACTTCATGTTTAAAAAATTAGTCTGCGACCTCAAAGGGTTCACTAGTTATAATGAACTAAACATTGGGATTAGTATGACAAAAATGCATATCGTGTACATGCGAAAGTTTTGAAAAATTAGAAATATTTTAAGTTTACTTCTTTCTCTCTAACAACGTCGTCTTGCTAACAATAAGAAAGGTTGAATATAAAATGCAGCATACTTCAAGTAGATTTGACGTCTACCTTTACTACTTATAAATAAATCCAGACACGACCATATACATTAAAGTTGTTATTCCCTATTTTCTTGTATGCTTAAATAAATAATGAAAACGCCGTTATCTTGAAATATTATTGAGAAATCACCAGTTAAAATAAATCAAGTATTGGATTTCTTGTTGCAAAAAACTTAACTTCAAAATTAAGATACCCCAATTGACCGATCGTATACAATACGTGAGATTCCACCAAAAGCGTCTTCACAAAACTAGCGTTTTTTTGCACTACTTGTAGACTATATGTAGGGTGCAATCAGTTCAACTCATTTTTGTCACCCGGTGCAGGAGATATTTGGGAATA
Organism: Lipothrix lubbocki; assembly: GCA_034696945.1. NCBI lineage: Eukaryota > Metazoa > Arthropoda > Collembola > Symphypleona > Sminthuridae > Lipothrix > Lipothrix lubbocki. Next base: position 26,232 of record JAQGAK010001563.1, on the reverse strand, counting down.
AATTAGAAGTGGGGGTGGTGAATAGTGAATGTAGATATGGATACTTGGTACATATATTTTAACAAAATTATGACAGATCTCCGGCAAATCACTGTTCTAAGCATCTTCACAAAAAGCCAAAAGCAACTTTCCTAAAACAAAATTTTGCCCACACACAACCTGTTCACAAATGTACGAAATCAACGAATCTTACAATACTTGGATTTTGGATTCCCATTACCCATATTTCCCATTTATCCCATTCACAATATTCACATTTTCACTCACATTGAATTTGAATAACATTTCAGTATTTCGATTTTCGATTCGAATTTCAATTCGAGATCTTCAATCTTCATTCAGTAGAACGGTAAACGTAATCGGTATACAGTCTACCTACATTATTAACCGTCTGTACTGTATACTGTAACTGCATTGTATACTTTTAAACCCGAAAAAGTATTTGCCACTTCCTTAATTTGCTTTATACTGACATATAAAAATAATAATAAATACCTTGCAATAGGAAGGGCAAATAATAAAAGTCATCACTTTATAGACGAGAAACATGTGTATCATGATTTTATGACAAAACCACTTCCCGGCCCTATACATTCGACTTCTTAAAAAGCGACTGTAACTTTATAGAGCATTAATAACAATTTTAAGTACAACTTCAAGACAAAACCTTCAGACAAATTTAAAAAGTGACATTTCTTCAAATAGTTCAAATATCAGTTTCATTACCTTCAGCACTTACACGTCCAACAGTAATGTCATCATCTGCAGAAATTCTCGACAGCGATGTAAGATTTAATATATAGATTATCATTGAAGGTATTGCTGTACATAGAAGCGCGTAGAAGATCATGTAATACATGGAAAATATTGCGTTATTAAGAAACCCACGGAAACCGTTCTATCCACTGATGGCCTGGAAGATGACGACACCGAACACCATGGAATGGTGTACACATGGGATAACATTAATGTTTACAACAGCACCCCTCCGGCAGGCTATGTCACTGACATGATCACAGCCAAGCAAGTCAAGGGAGATGAACCTCAAGGATGCTGCAAGGGGAAGAGAAAGTTCACCCATATACTTAAAAATGGTATCAAAGTTTAATAATAATTAAATTTAATAATAATTAATTTATTATTATTATTATTATAACCAAAAACTTAATCCGCAAATCTTTTAGCGATAGTTTTAATGGCTTCAAATAATGATAATATTGGTTTGAAACAGTAAGCGGGTCAATTCGTCCCGGAGAGTTGTTGGCTCTAATGGGTGCCAGTGGAGCTGGAAAAACAACGTTATTGAACGTTTTGCATTTCGACGCTGGTAGTCTTCATGTTGACGGAGACCGTTGTATAGATGGAGTCCCCATGGATCCAGCATATGCCACTGAAATCTCTGGCTACGTCCAACAAGAGGATTTGTTTATTCCGACACTGACCGTAAGGGAGCATTTAATGTTCACGGCTAGACTCAAATTGGATTCCAAATTGAAATATTCAGATCGGGTCAAACGAGTCGACCAAGTTATTCACGAGGTACTTAAATTCTAAATAATTTCCTGCCCTATATTGCTTATTATATTATTAATATATTCTTACAACAATTACCAATAACAATAATAAAAAAATTACGAAGAATAAAATATGAATAAATATTCCCATACATTGATGGAATGACTTTTTGAAACTTCAGCTTGGCTTGACCAAATGCCAGAATGTTAAAATTGGAGATCCAGCCACTACCAAAGGGATTTCAGGTGGAGAAATGAAACGCCTTGCCTTTGCAACTGAGGTTAATAGTGACATGGGCCTGTTTTGTAATGTCGTCTCATATTAACGTAACTTCATTAAAAGTATAATATCATGTATTGACAGTATTTGACAGATCCCATGATTCTGTTTTGTGATGAGCCGACCTCCGGGCTAGATGCATTCATGGCTCAGAGTGTCGTGGAGGTAATGCAGAAAATGGCCAAACGAGGGAAATCCATTATTTGCACAATTCATCAGCCGGCCTCTGAAGTCTTTGAAATGTTTGATCATATTTATTTGCTGTCAGCTGGGAGAGTTGTGTACACGGGGACAACTCCTGAAACATTGAATTTCTTCGAAGAGTAAGTGTTTTATTATTATTTATTATTGTTATAAAAATCCATTGAAACTGGATTTTTTTGGACATTCATTCTACAATCCAATTTTAATCTCCCCTTGTGTATTTTATGTCTTTAGAACTGGATACTCCTGTCCACTAAATCATAATCCAGCAGATTTTTTCATTTTTACACTGGCTGTAGTCCCAGGCGATGAAGACAATTGCAGAGCCCGTACAGACGCGATATGTGCCGCTTACAGGAAAACTCCTAAATATGAGGAAGTTGAAGTATGTCATTCAGTATAGATATCAAACATCACATGTGTGAATTTTTAATTCGCGGACTTGTAATTCCATTAATCAATATATGTTTCTCTACTGGAGTACAATTTATTTGACTTCATTAAATTTGTAGCAATTGGTGAAGTATCGAAGAGCAGTAATGCAAGATAAAAGGAATAAGAGAAGACTAAAATGTTCCCTGGGAGGAACTTACCGCGTCAATTGGTTCATTCAGCTAGATGCACTCATGAGAAGAACTTTCATCAGCACCATTAGGGAACCCTTATTATTCATTGCGAGGTTACTCCAAATGATAGTAAGCATGTCTACAAATTTCAGTCTGAAACTAAAATCTTAAACTTGAATATATATGCAAACTCACACGATTTTAATTTCCTGTCCTTTGTTTCGTTGACTGTAGAGTATGGGAGTTATTCTGGGAACGGTGTTCTATCAGCAGCCTATAAATCAAAGCGGAACAAAAAACATTAATGCTGCCCTTTTCATGTTCATTCTTGTGATGACAGTTATGAATGCATTCGGTGTCATATACGTGAGTAATATTGTAGCATTGGGTGTGCATGGTGTTCAAAAATTGACTTTTCCGTTCTTCTTCTCCCGTCCCAGGTATTTTGTTCGGAGTTACCAATTTTCCTCCGGGAACATTGGAATGGTATGTACCGCACGGATGCTTACTTCGTAGCAAAAAGTATTGTTGAGTTGCCCTTTATCGTATTTTACTCCATCATTTTTGATGCCATCGCCTACTACCTGATCGGACTTACAAATGAATTGCAGCGTTTTGTATGGTGCTGCATAATTTCCATTATGGTTGGAAATGCAAGTGCCTCTTTTGGTAAAATGACTTCGTACTTATTATTTATACGGTATTTATTTTATGCTAGCCGTTTTAACGAGATCTGTTTTCACGGGATTTATTGATTTCTAGGCTACTTAATGTCAACCTTATGCAAGGACTTGGTGGTCGGTAATAGTCATTGCACTTACAAAATTCTTATTTTCATTAATAAACTGCATTACCATAAATAATTTTTACAATGACAAATTATTTCAACAGCATTGGCGGTAACTCCTCCACTATTGGGTATGTACGATAATATTATCTCTTGCCTAGATTATTATTTTCTGTTTCTGTGGATAGGATAAATATCTGTACTACAAAGCGTATTAATCTTAGATTTTGTTTTGCTTACAGTGCCAATTTTCCTGTTCTCTGGATTCTTTCTCCGAGAAGAGTAACTTGCCCTTATTTATACATTCCATTTCAATTGCAAAGGGGCTAATGTAAAATGGCTGACTATCAAATGCCTTCATACCATATGAAATTGACAGAGTCAAAATAATGAAAATGTGTTTTTGTCTTTTATTATTGATAAATTAATGAATAATGCATGCCATTAATGCTATTTCATCTGATTGAATGATTTTAGAGTAACTCCTTGGTTTTGGAAATGGACCAAGTTCACCTCATGGTATTTCTATGGATGTGAAACGCTATTTATTAATCAATGGGAAATCATTGAGGATATTGGCAACGAAAAGAACGAGACTTTATATCTTGGAGATGGAGAGCAAGTGTTAATGTTTTTTGGATATGAGCAGGCAAGCTTTTATCAATACTATTTTTACCTCGTAAATAATTCATTTGTAAGGACTTATGTGGGCAATTTAGGATTTACAATGATTTGTATCGATCTTGTAGAAACGCTTTAATTTCGATGTCATATGCTTGGGAGTTCTCGTCTTGGTCTTCCGTATAATGGCCTTTTTATGCTTGCTACTGAAGACTTATGGAAGAAAGTAGCAGCTTGGTGAAGGATTAGTGTTGAATGGGTAATCTGTGGTCGAGGTAGTCTGAAAATTTCATTGCTATACTAAAATCCATATATTCCAAAAAAAAATTCTCCCGACCTTGTGAGTCTAATCAAGATGCAGGTTAATAATAAATGAAAACCAGGAAAAAATCTGCGTAATTTTAATGACCTTTGGATTATGTTCACATGGAAGCGACTCCAGAATAAATTAATAGAAATACTACAGTAATTAGACGAGTGCAGTCAATTTTTATTTTGTTTTACAACAAAACATTAATTATTACAGCGGTGTGCCAAATATCGTGATGTCTTTATTAATTATCGATATGTCATTAGTGCGGAACTCCATGTAGCTATACTATACTGGAGAAATTACTTGTGGAAAAGACAAACCATAAGTTTTTTTAATTTTTAGCAATATTGTCTGTATAGTTGGCCATATTTTGTACAGATATAAATCACCGATAGTGTCACTTCACAACATGTCCATCCCGATTTTGCCTGAACTTTTTTAAATTTGCACTATTATTCAAGACATATTTACATTCTATTATATGCAATAATTTTTTTGAACGCATTAATCTGACCGACACGTGGGAGTTGTCGGGTGACTTTGGATCTCCAAGTACATATAAGTACTAATTATATTCTCAATGCATATGAATGAAAAGCATCATTCTATTATACTTTAGATATGTATGATGATCGATGATACACAACTCTTAGTGCTCCATTTAATTATTATTGAATTGTTATTACTGTAATGAATAGGTATTCATAAAAATATAAAGAATTTTACAATGCCGGCAGGACTATTGGTGACAATTACAATAATTTTATATTTGCTTACTTACATATAAACTAACAAACCCTTTGGACGTGAGTAGCGTGCAGACTGAGAAAATGAATCACATGGAGAATTTCATTTCCCCCCTACTTGTAAGCAAATAAAAGAATGCATATTCTTGTGAGTAACCTCATTCTGATATCGGAAGTTGTACGCTGTTAAGTTAAACAGATATTATTAATCGTCTAAATCAAAACACTGAAGTCATTTACCTATAAATTAAGTTGATAAGCAACCCAAAATATGAAGACTTTCGGGGTCGCATTGCGGCTAGTGATTGTGCTGATTGTGATACTGCTGTTAAGTAAGTTTCACGCATATGTACATACATACATATGTGTTGTCATAACCTAATTGTATAGAGTATTTATAAATGTGTGACGTCGCATTCTGTGTATGTTGTGATTTTGTGTTGTGATTTGTGATCATGTTTATCTTTTTTCAGCTGTCGATTTTACCAATGCTAAGGGTTATGTTCGCCGAGTTATTGGAGACAAGGAATTTTGCAAGCACAAATATCATAAATGCATGGGTACGCTCAAACTTTTTGTCAAGCTAATGTACTTTTGAAACTTTGTATGAAATTAAAATGTATACTTAAAAATCATATATTTTACTACACGCACCTAATCTGTATTGTTTATTCTATTTTTTGTTATGAATTTGAAGGCGAGCGTGGTGTTCATAATACACGAAAGTCATGTACTCATCGCTTAAGGACCAGGTATAGATGTACGGACAAGGTTCTGAAATTCTAGAAATTTTAGTTCAGATTTTTCCTGGAGCTACTTATTGGCCGATGTTTGACATTTTCAAGATCTTTTGCCTCGTCGGGTGGAGGATATCGAAACGTGACACAATTCTACTTAAATACTTGTTTATTATAACAGTATATTTTTTATTGAACAATAGTGTATTATATGAAGTATACATACTACTATTAATTTTTTTAGTTTTATTTTGTTTAAAAATATAATTTCTATCGTGATTAAATATTTAATAATCACTAAAAAACAAAGATAAGTAATATAATAAGTACGTTAAAAAATAAAACTTGATTATTTAGACTTTGATTTCACTCATGCCCGCCCCACCACGACATTAAATAGATTCCGTAGTTTTCTTCTGCTTGTCCACGTTCTCCAACTCTAATCTCTCTTCTAGAGTTTTCTCCGCCGTTTCAGGTAGCATCAAAGATATGGCTGACCCCGCAACACTGATGAAGGCAAAGGTCACAAACGGTAAAGGACGCCACCCTGATTTAAGGATACATTATTTGTGAATTTAACAAAATAATTTCATTATCATTTTTATAGCAAAATAATAGGAGTAGGTAGAAACTAAGGAGAGCTACTATAATTACATGAACAAAAATAATATTTACATTTATACAGATTAAGTTACATAAAGCTTACATTGTGCTCCAAAATATGCTAGCTGAGGCGCAATTATACCCCCAACACCCGCCGTAACCCCTGAAATACCGTATCCCATGGTTCTAATAGGAGTTGGGAAGGACTCCCCAGTGAGGCACCTGGCTGCTGATCTCGCCCCAGCAACTCCGAATTTACCCAGAAGACAAAGTGCTGCTACCAGGGAGGAATTTAGGACTAGCCCAAAAGTCAAATCTAAAACTGCTAGGGCCACGAGGAAAATAGCACCTAGGGACATGAATACAATCAGGGTTTTTCGCCGTCCTAATCTGAAAAAATATGAGAGATTAACGTTTTACTTTCAATACAACATAGTAGATTAATATACTTCTTCTGACAAGCTTTCGATTAGATTATCCACCTCACATTATTCTCCTTACCTGTTATTCAGTAAAAGAGCGCAAGGGTATCCCAAAGCATCTGCTAATCCCAAGAGAGCTACATTAACGTACGGATCGCCCTTGATATTTTTAATGTTGTAGCTAATCCCAAAGTACACGCATGACCAAGAGAACCAAATCCCCATAAGGAATAATGTCTTCATCCGTAATTCTTTGTTACGGAAAAAATCAAAGTATGTAAACTTTAATTTTTCCGTGCCTCGACTTTCTTCATTGGATATTTTTTCTAAAAGGTCTATCGTGATAGGAAATGACTCCTCGGATCTGCCATTCATATAGTGAATTTTCTTGAATACATCTAAGGCTTCATCCAAGCGTTTGTTTCTTAATAGCCATCTGGGGCTTTCGGGAATGAACCTTCACAATTAAGTGCGTACATTGTTAATGAATTATTTTGGACTACTATGGTAAATTATTGTGGGCTGAAAATCACGGCAACTGTTTAATATTTTGTGTAAACCTTGTACTTACGGGCAAATAAAAATGACTAGGAGGAAAGGTATACAGGAAATCCACAGAAACTGTCTCCAGTCTCTCCAGTAAAAGGCTAGAAGAGCTAATAGCATTACGCCCTCTCCCCAAGGTCCAACACTTCCGCACAACTGTCGCCATTTTGGTGTTAGGAATTCCATTGGGTATATTGTAGACATGCCCATGAAACCTTAATATTGGAAAATATAACAAATATAAGGATGTTATTATTTTGTCTATACAACTCTTATATTCCAAGAGGTATATTGTGATTAATTTTAAAATATGTCATTACCTGACAAACCAGCACCACACAAGAATCTCGCTGTAGCATAATAGATTGGCGAAGGTGAAGCTGCTGACAGACCTTGACCAAGTGCCATAATTATGCAAACCAGTAAATAGGTTTTTTTACGACCGTACCTACAAATGCAATTTCCTAGTTATTAACATACAATAATATTGCATTCCGGCATTGAATCCTAATATTTACTTTCACAGTTACAAAATTATTTATGTGAGATCATACCAATCGGAAAACTGTGAAGTGAAGAGAGATCCAGTAAGCATACCAAACATTTGAATGCTTGTGATGAAATCAGATACAAACGATGATCCGCAGAATAAGTTCCACTGCAGTTAATAAATTATTATTTCAATTAGCAATTATTCGCAGTGCATTTACATGAATTAATTATCTGTAGCCCTCTTTTTATATTATCAAATGCTGCAAGATCGAAAACTTGGGGAAATTCCATACCTCAGTTACAATCGAAGACTCTCCATCTGAAGGTGTCAATGTTCCTTTGCAACTACAGAGTTCATTCGCATGTTCCATTATTGATGCATTCTCGCTGTACACAGTGCATAGCCACTGTTGAGGTTCTTTTCCTGCAAACGTTAAATAAGACAAGGATTTTATACCAACAACAACAATAGTATAAATTTGTTTCTTTTATTTTCTAAACCAAAAATATATAGCCTCACCCACAAAAACAGGCGCAAAGGCAACAAATGCTGCGGGTATTTCCGTTCCTAGAAGTGCAATTAAGATGCAGAGCTGGAAGAATCCGAACCCTCCTGGAAATAGAATTGTTTATTAGAGAGGCCATATACTTATTAAATAAAATTACACGAATACACGAAATATATCTACACAATTTTCTGTGTAATACCCGTTAATTCCAGCAAATATTCAAAGTTCAGAGAAGTTATGGTTCCATAGTTCTTTTTCGGTTCCTTTTGCTTGCTACGAATTTTACCCTTGGAAGAACTTTCCAGTTGGTAGGTTTGCGATTTTTGAAAATATCTGCCCATTTTAATGCAGAGCTTACTTTGCGTGTGATTTGGTGGAAAAGGGAGTAAAATCCAACTGAACCATCTTTGTTCCTTGTCTCAGCAGCCCGATGCGGGACAGAAATAGTTACAAGGATTGTTTGAAGGTCCCTTGACTCTGAACTTGGAAAGTACTCGTGACACAGTCCTGAAATGGAAGGCCTTTTCAAGGACGCAGGCATTAATCATATCTTGTTATTTTCCACGAATCCAAAATAAAAGCGTAACCCTTTTTAGGTATTTGTTTTTATGTATTCACTAATATTTACAAGACTTATTTATAGCATCCCATGTTGGCATATACACCAAAATATCTAGAATGAGGTTATATAAATTAATTTTCCTCAAATTATAACAAGTATCCTATCCTGGACATAAACATTTGTTCAGAAAGTTTCATTAAATTTATTACAAATGGAGGAAGCAGTGACAGTGACAGGCTGTCTAGCATTGAGGATGTTGACTATATGTATACATTATAATGGCATCTGGCGAAGGTATATTTTTGCATTGCACCACGCATTGCGACGTTCAAGTGATGTGGATTACTACAAAAAAAGCAAATCTTCGCTTTTAATTCCTGGTTTTACAAGGGTAATAAAATATAGTTAAGGTAAGGGATTATGGATCATTCATCCTCCGCACGTTTCTGGAAGGTAATGATATGAAAGTAATCTTATACCTTCATATCTACCACATTACAGCATCCTGTACGCTACAATTACAATTAGTATCACTAAACACAGTTTTTACGGTATCATATTAAGTAACTCATATTTTTAGTTTTGGCAGTCCTCACTCCTCACTCAGTTAAATAGTGTGACGTCTTGAATGAATAATCAAATGGGAAAAAGTTTAAACCACTATATAAGTACATCATTATAATATTTGACATTGAAAACTTGGGCGATGACACCTTACCGGAATTTATAATTGTAACCACACTGTTGCATTATTTCATTAGATTATTGCATTATAGTTCAAAGTAAAAATGCGTTGATTGTTTAACGTTGGTTTAAAGAAATTGAGTGATACAGATTATCAACCATTTATCATATAATGTTAAAACGTAGGTAGATGTAGACAGCAGGATCAAGTATGCGCGTGGGCCTATAGATGTTATCAGCAAGAAAAATTTTAATGGTCATTTCAGCTTCCAACCACCACTGCCTGCACAAATATGTACTGGAAATATTCATCGTAAAGGCTAAAACAACGAACAATAATTTTATAATCTTCCTGAAAGAACTTTATTGCTTTCCATTATCTCGGAAGCTTTCATTATCAGGCATGTGGCAGTTGTAAAATCTTACAGCAGTCCCTTTAACAATAGCAAAATCCATTAATTTATGACATCTTTGCTACCAACCAACATTCGCAAATGTTTCCAATATTGTAAGCTAAAAAATTTAAAGTTTCTTAATCCTTGCACTTGCAGGGCAAAATTCCTGATTAGAATCCACTGAGATGCCACAAAATTGGTACCTATGCATTGATGTAGTGATTCAGGATCAGGAATTTAAATCCCTAGATTTACTAAAGATAAATCACGGGTTATAGAATGGTAAGTGAAGCTGTTTGTTCCAACTATAAAAGCAATGGAGAATATCTCAGAGGTAGTTCATAGATTCAGTAGCTTCTGGATATACCGGTATAATGGCAGCTAGAGCGTTAAAGGTTACTTTGGCAGCTATTGTGCTCTGCACAATCTTCTTCGGGGCTGAATCCTTCGGTCACAATGGTTTTTCTGAGGGAGAGGAAGAAGAACTTTTGGAGATGCCATCCATCCTAAGAACCAAAGAAGAGCTTGTTCCATACCTTGAAAGGAAAGGCTTGCGAACAGTACCACTTCCAATTGCTTGCACCGGAAATGAAGCAATTGCCGATGAAGTTCTGAAATATCAGTCCACGGTTAACAGTATCGTCCAAGCTGCTACTCAAGGATCATTCAAGGGAAAAACCTACTATGATGTTGCAGAATTCGTGGATAAATTCGGTTCACGAATTACTGGATCAGACAGTTTGGAAAGATCCATCGACTACGTTGAAAACATATTGCGTAAAAATGGCGCCGCAAACATCCAGTCCGAGAAGGTTTCAGTAGCTGACTGGAAAAGGTTGGAACATTTATCTCAAATAAAATAAATTAAACAAATTAATTTAATATTTTAAACATTAAAAGTAACCCGGTTAATAGAACTCAAGTGTAGAGAGAGAACGTAAACTTTATTTACAACTGACACCACAATGGTGTTTGCCCGTAGACACAGTAGAGTTAAAAACAGTTTTCAGGGAAGTTGCTACACCGGTCTCAATTCGGGCTTAATTTGTGTACTGTAGTATATAATATGACATGAGACTTTCTATAAGCCAATCATTTTTTTAAATTTATCAGAGGTGCTGAAATTGCAAAACTGATGTTGCCAAGAATCAAGGATTTGCATATTGTAGGACTTGGTCAGACTGCTGGAACACGCCTTGGTGGAATGTATGCTGATGCGATTGTTTTTAACAGTTATCAAGACCTTATGGCGAATCTGACCAAAGTAAAACATCTTGTAACATTTGGTCAGTAACGTGAATTTGGCATACATGTTTTATTAAAATTTCGATTTTTGCCAGGTCAAAGGAAAGATCGCTATATTGAATTACGGTGGCCCTGCTACCAATCCCTTGGATACAACCAATAATGGCTACAACCCACTTGCATTTGCTGGAGCTCGTGCAGCCCTCTACAGATCAGCGGCTACATTTTCATTGTACTCCCCTCATGCCCGACGTGCAAACTTGTACTACGATGGAGTTGCCCCGGAAATCCCCATTGCCTACATCACCTTCGAAGATGCTGATTTATTGACTAGAATCGCTGCTCGAGGTAACTTGTACACCTATATACTTCTTACTGTTACAATAGTGCCTAAGAACAATATTCTAAAACCGGTAATAATTTTTACAGGTGAAAGAATCCATATTTACCTGAACATGCAGAACACGAATACACGCAGGACCACCTCGAGAAATGTTTTTGGAGATTTGAAAGGGTCCCAGTTACCTGACGAGCAGGTTATCTTTGCCGCCCACGTTGACAGTTGGGATCTTGCTGAAGCTGTTCAAGATGACGCTATCGGAGTTTTCCTAGCACTGGAAGGCTTGCAACTATTGAACTCTCTGAATTTAACCCCTCGGCGTACACTTCGTTTTGCATTCTGGACAGCAGAAGAATATGGCTACTGGGGCTCTGCCCAATACATTAAAAACCATGCTAGTGAATTTGACAACTTGAGCGCTGTACTAGAATCGGACTACTCTTGTTTAGCATCAACTGGTCTAGTTTTCTATGGTGTTAATGAGTTAGCCTGCATTGCGCAACAAGTCTTGAACTTAGTTGGGCCCGCTGGTACTAGCGGATTACTAGCTGTGTCACCAAGTATGAAAAGTGATGTTGACAACTTTGCAGCTTTGAACATCCCAGTTGTATCTCTTCTGGGTGATGACGGTCGCTACTTCTGGTTCCATCATTCGCAAGCTGATGCCATCACTGCAGGTTCTGTCAACTCCACAGAGTTCGATCGGTGCTTAGGTCTTTGGACTTCTACCGCTTATATCATTGCTGACTTGCAAAATAAAATTGGCAGATTCCCTGTCTCTGGTTGAAAGTTGACCCAGGCTAATGAATGTTTCAATCTTACTGTTGCTCTAAAAATGTTCACATCATGTTGGTGATGTTCACAGACTGTGTATCAAAGCTAAGCAACCGTATATGGTCATTGATCCAAATTAAATTCCAAACATGATTAATAAACAATTTGCACTGATATTCATTGATTCTCATTTCGCATGTTCTGCATATATACAACTGCAAGGTTTACATTACGAGTTTACATTATTTGTAATGCCGAATAAAAGTTTGTATTTATTCGGAATCTGGAAGAATTTACGAATGCGCTCATACGGAAGGTAAGAAAAGTGTGATAACATGATCTCATCATGTCACATAATCTTTATAACCATTACCACCATTATTAGTAAGAAAACATATTTAGCAATTTGCATTATTCCCGTAAACACCTTTGATGATAACATGAGGAATCATGCACCATAGGACTCATTCTTTACAAAAAAGGAATGAAAGAAGGAGTTTCCAAAAGGACACTTCTGAGAGAAATACAAAGACCTGTGTATGAAATTGAATGAGATTTCAGCGGAAATTATCTATACCTCGAAATTGCTTGGAGGTGGATTCGGTAGTACGAGTTCTATTATGCAGCTGTATCAATGGAAACAGCAGTATCAAGACGGTCTCACATGTGAGATAATAGGATTACTACAGCAGTTCGTGCGACAGAGTATTTTAAGAAATACAGATTGAAGAATAAGTACCTTCCCTTTCTATAACTTGACGAAAGACTCGGATTTGCACTGAAAAGTTATACTTCATAACATGCAATCTACTAAGTTACATAACACGTTACTTACACTAGCTCGTGCGGTTAAGTAGAACCAATATTAATTAGCAGCCTTGTGATGTGATGTCTTTCTGAAGCTAAAAGACTATAGACGAAGATGTTACGGTAATTGGGATTGGGACAACAAAAGTGTTTTGCGTTGCCCCGTTCTACCCTTCTACCTACTGCAACAATAAGAAGTGCTCTCTTTGTTACGCATACTTACGTAAGTATACACACAATAACTTGCGGAATCCTATATTTGACTATTCGCACATAAGATTAGTTAAGTTTGCTCAAGTATATAAAGTTTTTTTCGAATTGATTCTGGGCCTCTGTGTCTTCTCGAGATCAATCAAGATACATTCTTCCAATTTACTCACTTCTGTCAAAATGGCTCGTGTAAATAAAATTTTTTGCAGCTAAACATTTTATTTCTAACTCATTCTGAAAAGCTAATTTAACTAACCTTAAATTAATGTATTTATTTTTATTTAGGGACTCGTATTCATTCTGGCTACTTTAGTCGGACTCCTTTGCTTGACCGGAGTAGTGCATGCTGGCTACGGCAATGCAGCTGGAGACGGTTATGGTAGCGCTTATCAAGGCCTTGGTGCTGGATCCGGTGGTTTCGGATACGGTGGCGGCTTTGGAGTAGCTGGAGGATCCTTCGGAAGTAGTTCAGGTGGTCATGGATCATCCGGTGGTGGTCGAGCTGGTGCATTTACTGGTGGATACTAAAAACATCATTACTCTCCCGTGCACCATCTTGCTAATTGTTTGAAAATGTCTTCCCTTAATAATCTCACACTTTTGATTATTCTTTTATTTTTTCATTTATTAACACTTGTTTACCCAACTAAATCTTTTGACAACACATTTACTGTCTAAAAATACTGATTAAATTAATTATATTGTTTGTGTCATTTTTAAATATTTCCACGCATAAGAGTTTTCTCTTAATAAATAATTTACTGCACAATATGTCAGCGAATGAACGCCTAACGCGAATAGTGTTCTATATTATCCTATACTAACTATGGTTCGCATTTTGATGGTTTCATTTGTATTTGTCACTGTGTGGGCATAAAAGTTCTCTTGTTTCCAGCTCTATATTCTCATCTTCCTCACTCTCATTTTCAATTTCATGTTCAGTTTCGGACTCATGTTGTCTGCAGATGGCGGAAAATACGCATGAATTCGCTGACATAGGATCTGCATTGTCCCTAACTATGTCATAGGTCATGTTCCATGTTTGTAGAACTATTACTAAGACAGCGATTAGGAATAAGGACCCAAGCTGTAGGTTCTCATAGAATTGCCTCCTTTCGTGGCGACGTTGTACCTCTTCCCATGACATGTTTTCCTCTTCATCATATTCGTCCTCGTCAAAATCAGGCTCTCGTCTTCGTCTTGTGAGACAGTTTGTTAAATCTCGTCTGTGTACTTGTTCAAGACCTTCATACAAGACTGTCTGAGCTACCAGTGGCTATATAAAATGAGAAATAATGTTGCCATTGAATATTATAAATTATTTATAAAATCTCTTGCTGCTTATGTTAGATCATATTTCTCAATCATAGGAAGTACTGTATTATATTAAGTAGGAATACCTTTTTCGCCGTCTCACTCAATCTTGGATCCTGCGTGAACTTCAACAAGGCTTCCAAACATTTTTTACTATTATCAGACGAGTTGGTATTTGTACTCAAGTTCAAGTTTGACATCACCTCCAAATACTGAATTAATGATGTACATTCTGATTCTTTCAGTCCACCACTAATTTCTGTGAGACAAACATCGGGAATGCGTGCACAATGTACGTGAAGGTACGTGCTGGCGAAGATTAGAAACGTTGAAAAAGTTATTTTATGCATTGTTCCTTGGTGTATTTTTTCGGGGTGTTTCACCGAAACTTCGGGTCACTTTAATAATACACGCTTACACTTCTTTGTCTTCTATACAATTTATCGATTTTTGGTCTTGGCCATTCAAAATTCCTTTCCATGCACAATTAGAGTTGCTAGTTTTTCTTACTATAAAAATATTGTTTTTCAAAATTGTTCTGGAAAACTCCAGGAAGCACTTGATGGAAGAAGTTTGCAATAAGTTCTCAATAATTACTTGAATCGAAGTTCTTAAATCTATACAAAAATTCTTTTATACAGTATCGCAGTGGCAGTACGTATCATCGTAGTCGTGGCTCAACAAAGATTAATAAAATTAGCTACTGCATATGGCTTCCAATAACCCTTTTCATTGGTAGTGTAGCCGCTTAAGCGCAAGCCAAACGTCAAACGTTGACAAACAGCGGTTGGGTTGGCGGACATTCGGACATATCATCAGTCAACAAGAGTGCATTAAGCGGATTTAAAAGAACAGAAGGTATTCGTTGTTTTTTGCGAATCAACAACATAAGTTGTAAATTGTAAAATATTGCAGGTCTTATATACCCGCATGTCATCAAAGATGCAAGTTAAATTTTTACCATCAACAATCTACATACAACATTATTAATACAATAAATCACAATAAATTAGCAAAATTGTGAACATATAACCTAATAGCATAGTGAAACGCCGAAATGTTTTGTGCTTGTAAAATCTCATTGGATCCCCACATGTGCTTTGAGAGGAAGTGGATGGATGATGGATACACTTTGCCCCTTGCCACACTCGCACTCATATCGTATGCAATGGCGAAGCATACGCAATCTCAAATGTGGAAGAATCTTGTTGCCAACGAAACCCTGACAACAACAAAGAGGGACGACTGTCCGAGTAGTTCGTGGGTGTGTTTGGGCCCCTTCACTGCCTTCACATTCACACTCATTCGTGATATTTTCACATTTATTTTGGTTGCTCATTGTTACAGTAAGTTATACCATGATGATGGTATAGTTAAAATTTTAATAAAATGAATATTAGGTGAGGAATGAGGAAGATTACAATAGCTGCCATACACTTACCCAAGAACATAAAAACCCATTGTGTCGAACTTTACTGTTTACTGTAGCAATGAGACCAAAATATTCAACGAAATTCCACAGATCTTGCTTTTATTATTCTTCATATCCTGGATGCCCTGGAATGTCATCATCATCAAGTAAAACTTAAAGTTACGGCGAAATGTCTGCTGAAGAATCTGACTTTGATGACGATATAGATAAATTGTTGGATGTAAGTTCACTGTACTTCTATACTACAAATTACAACCTCAGAAATACTAAACGTACTTAAGTTACATCATTTAACTATAATTTAATGTGATACATAACATGTAAGTAGCTCAGCTTTGAGTGAAGGAGTTAATTATATATCCTTATTAAATAGTTACCAATAAAATTAGAGATAACGAGTTAGTTTTTGTTAAAATACCTACTAAATTCATTTTAATAAGTTCAGATACTTAACTGCAAAATGGTACACAGGAAATAGACTCTGTGAGCACCCAGAAGAAGACTGTAGCCAAATCAGTGTTTTCAGCCGGGCCTACGGTCAAACCGCAAGAACCAGCTAGCTTGGAAGGAAATGGAGTGGAGAAGGTGAGCTTAAAAAGTGATGGCAATGGAGTCAAAGTTAATTTCGGCGGTGGTGGCTTTAAATTATCGGATTTGAAGCAACCAGGGGGAGCTGGAGATAGAAAGGTTAGAGTAAACTCTTCGCTTGTTTTATTAAGACTTATCTTATAGTAATTAGCTTATCTTAAGCCTTAACGATAATTAATTGTCTTAAATGGACAGCAACTGGGAGATACTGGGAGGGCAGTTCATTTCCCGGAAAATCCAATATCCGGGATTGCTACAAATACAGCGACAGCACAGCCACCGAACAGTTTCTTATCGAGTTTATTAGGTAGCGATAATAAAGCTCAGGGGGGAGTATCCACAGACAGGGAATCGCCAACTCCAGGTACAGCTCCTAAGGGAGGTAAATCAGACTGGCTGGGATTAACTCCTAGTCCAAGCGTCGACCCGCTGCCTAGCACTCCTCCAATGGCTCGTAGATTTCAGCGTCAGCCCACTGCCAGTGGTTTGGGAGACGAAAGCACCGTCAATTTCGGAGATGACGATGATGACGAGCTGCTACGAGCAATGGGTTTAGATTCTGGAAGAAAAGCCAAAAATCCAGTAGTGCCCGAGAAAAAACCAAACCCCGCACCTTCTGCTGCCAAACCCAAGTCTGGATTTGATTTAGATGATGATTTTTGGCCAAAGCCTGGTTCACTTAAGCCCCCAGCAACGCAAGCACCAGTTCCTGGAAGAAGTGAAACTTTTGATAAACCAGAATCCACCCTGCGAAGTTCTCTTTTGCAAAGAGCAGCAATGACAAGAGACCTTGGTAGGCCCGAATCGCCTTTCGAAACTCCTGCTGCAAAATTTCAACCGACAGCTTCATCCACACCATCCCAACCTGTCAAGTCTATTGTGGATGTTTTGCCATTCCTTGCTAAACATAAACCAGTGGAAGAGCCCGAATCGTTGGAGCCCATGTCGATTCCTGAGAGGGCACCATCAACAATGAGAAGTTTTTCTCCCGCTGCTCAAGATGTTCCTGCAACGGGGGCGCGTACTGCACCACAAAAGCCCACAAAAGGCAAAAAATCTCAGCAGCAACAAATGGTACAACAACCACCACCGGTACAAATGTTTGTCGATCCTAATCGGAATACACTTCAGCTTCCAAGTCATTTAGTGGATGAAGACGAACTCAAATCTATGTGTAGCAGTCTCAAAACTTTATACGTAAATCAATTGGATATGCAAGAGAAGAGTTATCAGGATCAAATGGCTTGTATGGTTCAATCACACATACGGAAAGAAGAGCTTTTACGAGAGGAAATTAAAGTTTTACATATGGAATATGACAGTAGAATGGCACGTCTGAAGGTAATTAAGTTAAAATGTTTGCATATTTAGTTCCTAAAATAGCAGAAAGAAATAATCAAATTATAATGCTTAAAATCAAACAGAACGAGCTCCTAGATTCAGAAACAAAGCTTCCTCAAAGACTTCAGGCGGAATTTTCCACAATGGCCAATATCTCTCAGCAACTGCAAACTCAGCAGCAACTTATTGCCAGACCTCCGCCACCGGGAGAATTAATAGAATCACCCCGAAGTGTTCAGCCAAATCCAAGTTCAAATACACAAGTGCCTCCAGTTGATTTGACCAGAATCCTGGATGACAAATTTAAGTCTTTCATGGAATCAGTCCAGACGACACTAGCCAGTTCGGCAACAACGCCAAAAATTTCCAAAGATGTGCAAGATTTATCCTCAAAATTGGACTCAATTCAGAAAAAATTTGATGCCTTTGCAAAATACAGAATGGAAGAAGAGACCAAGAAGAATTTACAACTCTATGGTGAGATTCACAGATAATGATTGCGTGCTTCTAAGTATTTAACTAATCTAACGAAATGAATAATTACAGAGGCAGAGAAAAAATTTCAAGAAGAGATGGCAAAACTTATTAAGCAGCAGAAGAAGATCAAAGAGGGAGTTGTTAAGGCCGCCGTAATGTCAATTACTCAGACCATGGAGTACCATCAGGAGGACAGCAACAATAAGAAGGATAAGATCGCGGGTCAGCTGAAGGAATTCAGAAAAGACGTTCGAAGGATTTTATTTGACTTGGAGGCCAAGAATGAAACTGTTCAGGTAATCTTCCGTAAGCTTATTACCCCAATTAAATTTTACTCGTGTTTTATAATGACCAACTTAACTTGCTTAGCTTTAATAATTTCAGAAATCTCATGTTAATATCGAGTCCCACCAAAAGGAAATGCTCCAAGCATTTCGAGAACTACAAACTCTAGTCAAAGTCAACTCCGTCCAAGCCAAATTTTCATCCGATTTTCATTCATCGAACATGCCTTATCCTGCTGTCCATTCTCAACAAGTTCAGCAAGCTGAAATGGAAATCAAGTTATTAAGGGAAGAAAGAAATTCCCTATCCGACTCCATTGCCCAGATGAATGTTGAGCGAAGAAAGTTGAATGAAGAAAAGTTGAATATTGAGAGAGATAGGATGGAATTGGAAAGGGAAAAGAATCGAATGAGGGACTTGGAAATGCAGCTCAAAATCAAAACGGCGGAAGCGGAGGATATGAAAAAGGTCAGTTGTAAACACGAGTCATGAAATAATGTTCTAAATAATATGCATCTCAATAATTAACATGAAATGGTAATTAAGCACGCAGAGGATGTTCGTAAGACGGAGTCGTCGAAAGCCCTTGAAATGACCATGAAAACAGTCGAAGTAGAAAAGGAACGAACACTGCTCAAAGATCAGTTCCACCTATCAGAAAATCGGTTGCGAATGAGGGAGCAGAAATTAATTCAAGAGAAAACCGAACTAATGAGGGAAAAGGAGTTCCTGGAGAAACTGAGAGACCAACTGCTGTGCCCAGGTTGTATGAAATCAGTTCATCACATAAGTTCGCGAAGCGACGGCGATGGTCTTGATGTATCTTACAGTATGGCTGGAGACATATCCAGTAAATTGCAGACATTAAGTGCAGTGTTACCCCCAAGTGACCAAAGCTACTTAAAAAAAGAATCTTTATTCTTGGATGATTTGTATTTTAAGCAGTTCAGCCCGAAATAACTAATTTTTGTATTATATTCACGTTCACGACACATCAATCGCAATTTGCAGAATTTTTTAATTAAAATGTAGATACTTAAATAAATGTTTCAATGTTATATTAATAATCATTTCAACTTCAATGCAGTTTTCAACTTCTTAGCTTGAAAAACTTAAAGCACTTGTACAGATCCATCCCCACACATTAAGTTCTTCCCTTCGTCATCGGCTAATTGACAAGAAATGTCGTATCTTGCCTAGAAATAGAAAAAACGAAAAATGTATCACCATGCCCCATAAACGAATTTACTGAATTACGGCAAATCCCATTTAGATTTAGAGCAATTCTTTACTTCAGCAGTATACATTCACACCATTTTCAGTAAAATCGTTCCCATTATGGTAAGCTAACTTACGGGTGGAACCCAGTAGGGAACCTTGAAGTAAGTTGTGTATGTGTAATTTTCCGTGATGACAAAAGGGCAAGCACCTTCAGTCAGGGAACCACATACGTTTGTGTCACGAAGGGTTTGTGGACGGTTGAAAAGCATAGTACCACATTTAAGGTGAATGAATTTGGATTCTTTACCTATAATTAACCAATCAAATCAGGACTTAGCTTTAAAACCCTTCAGAAGTAAAGATATTTGGTGTAAGCATGGACACTCACCTGGGGTAAATCGAAAGTCTACCCTGTAACTCCGCTCTTTAGTCACCCGACACGGGAACGCCGTACAATCATCCGCTTGAAATCCATGGATCGTACCCGAGAGCGGTGAAGCTGCATTAGTAAATAATTTATACGAGTATGTTCTCCTTCTCTAATAGCTCTATAGTAAATAACTTCAACTTATTCTTGCTGCAATATTATTGAAATTAAAATTTTGATATTTTTACCACATGTATTTTGGACTGGAATATTAGCTCCTTTTCCATTAACGAACATTACCACATAGGTAAGAACGGCTGTGAACACAATTATTATTGAATCCGAAGTCATTCTATTTAGAAAATCGCACTCCCTTCTCACACTACTCTAGACAATATTGTTGTTCTTAAGACTCTCAAAAATAATAGATAACACTTGGAATTGGGAACTTATTGTCTGTCTCATGGCCGAGAATACAAAATGTAATATATAGATTATATAGTTAGGTGATTGACTTGGAGTAATCTACATTGCAAAAATTATGCATCTTTATTGCGAAATATAACACATTGAAAGGATAACGGATTGCAAAATAATGTCCCAATTAAACATGACAGGTGCTCATAAACATAAATAAACGATTGGTAAGTACGTAGATTCTTCTTTTTGACTTCCTTAGCGGAAGCGTTTTATTTTACCGAGGCTGACACACGTAAAGAACTGAAACTTAGGTGAGAGTGGTAATAGTAACTACCATATAGTTACAAGTGTATATTATATTTTTATAAGCAGTAGATACTTATTGTTGTTTATTACGATTATTGGTCATTTTGAGAATAATTATCATTTTAAATTGATGTTCTATTTTCAGTGATACGGTTCAGTACAAGCCGATTAGCCCTGCATTGGGGCATTTGGTTGACCTGGTCTACCGGGCATTTGAGGCTGGGGACCTGCATAAGCTCGTTGCTGTGCTCCTGGTGATGGGTTTTGTTGCCTTGGTCTTGATTGAGGAGCTTGTCCCTGCTGGGGTGGTTGATGGACGTTGTTAGAAGGGCGGGTATAATCCCACGCTGGAACAATACGTGAATTCTGTGACGGAACCGTTTGCTGTGGCTGTGCAGGTCTGGGCGGGTGACCACCACTGGCTGGTTGGTTTATAGCCTGTTGGGGATTAATTTTTGTTGGCGGAGCAATGGCGTTTGGTGGTTTGTATCCCGGTGGCGGTGCACTTGCACCAGCGTTTTTGTAATGGGTTACGATTTCGTTCATTTTGAATTCTACGGCTTTGCGGATATCTGGAGCTATCATCAGGTACAACGTTTGAGCTAAGGCTATCTCCATTTCATTCTACAACAGAGAAAAAATTCAGTTAGCAAACTTAAATGTGCAGTTTACTGTTTCAAATGCAAAAAAGTATTTTGAATTTATTCATCTCACTAGGTTGTATCGGTCAAACGCTGGTGTGTAGATTAAAACTGCTTCGGATCCTACGGCGTTATCTACCTCAGGTAACATTTCTCCTGCTTCTAGAGGTGGTCCTAGAGGAGATCCCTCAGCGCCCCCTTCTGTATCTCTGACATGAAATCGACTTCGTGCCACTCTGTTCTTATGAGTATTGTAGTAATAATTTTCTCGGTCAAATATGTCTTCACTGGGACGATGGTGCCAACCCATTCGGCAACTACAACATGAGCTAAGGAGTACGACGGCGAAGGCCACCAAAATATATCTCTGCATTTTTATTTACACAATCGGAGATGCAAATGGATTGCAATATAAGAACACTTATTTATCACACTACGACTGTACTGATTAAACCGAAATGATGAATCACGTCCGGTTTCGGGTAATGTGTTGTTGGTACGAATACGAAAAGAACATGGACTTTCAAGAGTAGGAATATTAGGAACATAGACACAATATTATTACTTTTTGGAGAATGATTTGAAGTAATACATCATCACAATTTAGCCATAGTCAAAAATACGTTTCTATCTACTGAATAAATCATCTATTATCATAATACATCTATCTGCGCAAACCCTGGCGACACAAAGTCTTAAAATTAATTATTAAGAGATGGATAATAAATTAGACCCTAAACAATCTCAAACACTTTGAAGATCTGCCTATTCCCGTTTCTAATTACGCAACAATAGTTAACCTAATAATTCGAGGCACTTCGATACGTACAAACTCAAAAACGGTACATGACATGCCTCGGTATATAAATTTGGTAGAGCGGTAAACCATACATGGAACCACAGATGCATTACACATACATGAAATAATAAACTACTGTGACCATAAGTAATACTATTGTTACCGGGATAATACTCAAAACAACTAGAAGTAGAAGTAACAGATAGTACTAAACTAGAAGACACACATTCTCAGTAAATAGTTGCAGTTATTTTTATTTTATTCATGGAAGATTTTCGGTATATTATTACACTGTTTGGATACATATATACCATAACTACATTATACAAATGTATGGGACAAGGAAATATGTGCGAACTTTAAAATATTGTACCAACGAAGTGCAATTAAAGACTAGAGAGCCAAACTATGACTAAACATATGTTGGAAAACATGTTCAAACGAAATTGAAGCGTAGATAAAATAAAACCGTATACTCGCTGAGTTTACAAAATCTCAGCAATTAAATGACATAGTTAAAATAGTGAGATACAATCGAGATTCGTTTAAATGACTTCAAAGTGGAATGCATAATGACACGACTAGAAAGTGATTTCAAAATTGTCTTTGGGAACTTACAAAATTACTTACAAGCTAGTACTTGGTAAGTTACATACGCTATGATCTCAATAATCATACAGAACATACACAACCGTTGATAAAACATTAACAACGTTAATTCAACAACTCCCTTAGATGTAGATAGCTAATAGTAATAGATAGTAATGTTTCCCGAAAGGGTGATGGGAACATAAAAGCTGATTATTATAAACCTTAATGGTAAATAGTTAAAATCTGATCGAGTGCAATTTTTATTTAAACGGCTCTGGCTTTTTCAAACTTAAATACTCCGCATTGAAATTCAAGTTACTGAAAGGCTAACTAGACCTTTAAAATTTCACTAGTCGATTAAATTAACCGAAATGCAGTCGATTGTCTGTTGCGCATAAAAGATTATTCATTTTCTTCTGTGTTTTCATCAGGTGGCAAAATTTCAAGAGTTCCGTCATATATGAAAGCAGTGTCAGTCAAATCAACTTCCACTGGGAAAAGATTTTCATTTTCTTTACTAAGTCGATGAATCTCTTCATAGAATTCAGCCAGGCCTTTTGATAATTTTTGTAGTTGAGCGGCCACATCTTGTACATGTTTGTTGTCCAAAAGTTCAAGTTTTACTTGCACATCAGATCTTAATTGCGCAAACCTGGCCCTTGCCTCTTGACGACATCTTAGCACAAGTCTGAGTAAAACAGGTTTAAATAATTATAATGACTAATGTTTTTATTTTTGTCTCAAAATAACAATCATTAAAAAACATACCGATATTCGTAATTTCCGGTTTCAACACGATACAGCGGTTCCTGTATAGATGCGTAGTTGAACTCTTCGTCATCCATTTCCTTGACTTTTAAACAAAACGATAAGTATTCAAATTTGCAATCTGCGTACTTCCCAATTGTCAATTTCGTATCTGGAATGGCCTTATATAAATACGTGCCCAAGTCGGAAAGAACCTGCAAAACATACCAATTCACTGCTTAAAAAAATAATTTGATTGAACAAGCTTAGCTGTTACAGATCTAAATGAGAAAAACACTAACGGGCTTCAGCTGTTTCACCATATCCACTCCCCGCTTTTCTATCTGACGATGGTAATCCGCAAATTGCGTAAAAGCTAATGAGGCCCGTGGTTGCGGTTCTCGTACTCCAATTTGCGCAAAAGTCTCCCCAAATAATTTAATGACTCTCAACAATTCCAAATAAGCTCGAAGAAGACGCTGAGTGTGCTCCACCATTCCCCTGTACATAAGTTCGGTACGCTGAAGCTCAGCCAGTTTTTTAACAAGACTGTCATTACATAATATAGCTCTGGAAAGGCCTAAGGCATCAGCTGTTGTAGAGCTCATATTTTCAACCAAGCGATGCTTAACCTTCTTCAAAATAATATCTAAACTCTTTCCCTGCGAAGCTTCAGCATGTAGCTTGTTGTACATGATGGTGACTTCACCCTAAACAAAATATATCCACAGTTATACATATTTCCAGGTGAATAAGTAATTTTAAAATTCTCAAGTCCAACAAGACAATTACCTTAATTGCTTGAATCATCTTGGCCACCTCCACCTTAGTTTTGCCTTTTACACTCACAGTATTTACACCCGTGATCTCATCTCCACTCTGCAATGTTCCCTCTTTTGCAGCCGGTGTATTGTCAAATACTTGGACGATGTAAAGACATGGACAGTTAGGAGCACCTCCTCCGATACTGATGCCGATCATATTCGTCGACTCATCTTTCGTGATCGTCACAGTCCCAGTGGTAATCTTCAACCCCCTGCAACATTATAAATAGAAAGTTAACACTTTACAATGTTTATAAAAGTAAATGATTATAAAGTATAAGTGAGAGCGGAGATACTAAAGCAGTAACTTTTTATATTCCCCAGTCAGGAAGTCGGTACTTAATAAGAGTAAAGGAAAATCCATTTTGATCTACTACGCATATCAGCCAATTGAACACTGCAATGCAATGAAGTGAAATCGGAAATATTTACCACTCTAGAGGAGGAGGAAACAGTAGGAACATTTTTATAATAAAAAATTATTGATTCTGCAGAAAATTATTAAATTTCGTGGAATAAATAATGGAAAAGAAGATACGCGAAGATACAAAACTCCAATGAAAAATAAAAGTGGAATAATGACGTTTGTAAAACTATAACTACTAAACCAAATTATATTATTAGATAGTAAATATCTCTTGCGGTTTCACATCCTTTCAACCAAAGTTCTACCTATACGCATAAGCGGAAACTCTGCTGGTAAACAATTAAACGACCAACATTAACATGCCATAGGATCAGCACAAAGCTTCACATTTACTACACAAATAGAAGCAACTACACAAGCGGTTGAAAGCACATTCTGTAGTACAATCTACATTAAAGTTTTATAAAACACATTACAGTTCCAGCATTTCCAACTCTTGAGACACACAAAACGATGCATGCAGTTGATCAGGTTTTGAAAAGACATCCACATGAAAACTCTCTGCACTATTTACAACGGAATCGTTGACAGGAAAAAAGTTATTTCTATCTGAGCTTGTCGGAAATTCTGATTTATATCTGACATTAACACATATATCATCTTCACATGGGTTGAGATATCCAGGGGTGAACTGATCGACACTTAAAGAGTCAATGATTTCGGGGAAAACATTGTTTTGTATTATAAGAATCAATGGATTCTTCGGGTAATCGAGGAGGTTTCGCTAGTTCCACGGAAATCCCGTTAATATCTGACTTTGTGGTTGCCGCTGATACGAGTTTTACATCAGGTCTAAAATATCGAAGTTCGTCATATACAGCTTTGAACTCAAAAAAGATTCGGTCTGACGGACATCAGCATCTGAGAAATCATCATCACGACTACTACGAATAATCCTACTGGTTTCATTACGGAAACTAAAAATAATTATTACAAAAATGTCGCCTATTTTTAGGGTCGCGTAGCGAGCCCTAGTGCAGCGATGCTGGTGTCCGTCCGTCCGTCCGTCCGTCCGTCCGTCCGTCCGTCCGTCCGTCCGTCCGTCCGTCCGTCCGTCTGTAATATTCCTTTGATCCCTATCTCCTCCCAGGCTAT
>JAQGAK010001562.1:0-29880 GCA_034696945.1 Lipothrix lubbocki | reverse complement strand
ATACCGATACAAATACCTAATTTTTTCCGATTCTTTTCCGATTCCGATACCGATTCGGATTCAGATTTTCATCCCTGCTTTGTGTATAGGCTACGGCCTGGAGACGCACTAAATTATGACATTACCCAAAACGTTTGTAATTTCTGTCTGTTTTAAGCTTTTGCTTACGTAATATACAATACAAGCTTTTAAAACTCAAATTTCCCAGTAAAATTGATAAATAATTTATAATAAAATTAATACAAAAATGGATACAAAAATAATTACAAAAATGGATACAAAAATAGATACAAAAATGGATACAGAAATTATTACAAAAATTAATACAAAAATTAATACAAAAACTAATACAAAAATTGATGCAAAAACCTTATGCTGTTAGTGTTTTACGCAGTGGAACATTTTGTGTTGCGTTAGTTCAAGAGATTTTGTAGTTTCGTCCCGTTCCGCTGTATTACTAAATTTTGCATTTATTTATTTACCTTTAATCGTCACAACACTAAGGAAATAGTGGAATGACTGGGAAAGTGACCGTGGCAGGTTGGGGAATCTCCCAAGACAGCAACCTCACGGACAAGGGCTTGAGGACGGCGGACGTCAATATGATCCGAAAGACGGATTGTGACCAACAGTGGAAAGGCGACATTGGGGATAAGGCCTTTTGTGCGAGTGCGTATCGATTGGATGCTTGCCCAGGTGATTCGGGTGGGCCGGCGAGTTGCTGGGTGAATTTTACAAATACTCACAAGGACGATCACGTAGCGGACGTCCGGAAGGTTGTCTGTGGAATCGTGTCCTACGGACCCCCGAATCTGAAGTGCGGGGATACGGACGCGAAGGGGTACCAGCCCACGGTCTATACCGACACCACACTCTACAACAAATGGATTCTCCAGGAATCCTGTCTCATCAGGTATTTACGTTATTACCTTCCGATGTATATATGACGCAAATCTATTACCGCAATTGAACCTTAGACCTGTAAATCTGAGCCGGAAAAACGAAAAAATCTCCTAGTGCCACAGAGCAAAAAAGACAGTCTGGTCAGTTGTCGGCTAAATTTGCCCGACACGTCTCGAGTTACATTGTGTCTATACCAGAGCTGTTTAAAATACATTCCCTAAAAATACAAATTACATTCGACATCAAAATACAAATTACAAAATTCATTCTTATATTCGTCCAACGTCAAAATACAAAATATAAAATACAATTTATAATTATGAAGCATCAAAATACAAAATACATTTGGCAATCATGAAACTTCAAAATACTAAATACAAAATACAAACATGTGTTTTAAATACGTATATAAAATACATGTATTAAAAAATACCATGTATTTTGGACAGCTATAGTTGTCTATCTTGCTTATGTAGACGAGCAAGAAACATTGTATAAGGTAGAAGGGCGGAAAAATTTTTTTCTTTGTGGCAGTAGAAAAATTATTCGTTTTCCCGGCCCAGATTTACAGATCTAGGGTCCAGTATTCCCGCACACTCCGGGGTTGATACTATTCTACATACTATTTTTACAGGAAGCGGAGGGATGAGGGGTGTAAACATAATGAATTCCAGTGCTGTAATAGATTCTGCATCCCCTCAAAAAGTCAGTGCGACGGATTTATTGATTGTCTCGATGGTTCCGATGAGGACAATTGTGACCCCACGCAAAAGGAGGCGAAAAAACGATGCTCATCCGCAGGTAAAAAAGAGGATTTTTTGAGGAACAGTTCTTGGGAAGGTCTGAATAAAAGTGCTAAATTTGGAATGCGTGCATTAAAATTGGCGCGTTATGATACTTGGTTGGCGATTTTGTTCAAAATATATTGCCAACATTTTTTCACATTTTTAACGTATTGAAAAATTTCTTCCATTTTTCTGCAAAATTTGCAGTGGTTTTTAAATGGTTTTTAAAATTTGCAACCTCATAAAAACGCTGCAACCATTTATGAAAAGTTACAACCTTGTATACAAATTTGCAACCTTTTATGAAAATCTGCAACGTTTTTAAATTTTTAATCTTTTTTTTAAATTCAGTTTGTTTTTCGAAGAACGTGCAACCCGCTTTAATTATTGGCGGCGTTTGTTTGTACACGTGTGCAACGTTAATAAAGAGAACTAAATAATATTTCACATCGACGTATGCAAAAATGGAATATGCGCGGATTTTATGAAAACTACAGCACATGTTTACAAAACGGTATATATTGAACAAAACCAAAATAGATCCGTGCCTGCAAGAGAGAGCAACCTTCACAGCGATTTCGCCGAATTTCGTGTACCCCAACATCGATTACCCCGTCCACGTTTTCTTCCAGCCGAGTTCAGAGAACGTGCACTACGGCGTCAGCGCGTGGATTGAGGATGCCAAAACGGGGACCCGACTGCTGACGGACCAGGACGACAATAAGATGTTTAGGTCGATTGCCATTGAGGTGGGGACTTTACCCGTGCTGAAGCATTTGCCCCAGAAAACGTACAACATGATGCTGCGGACGAATGATTCAGAGGGGAACGAATTTTACCGGCGGCACCAAATCCTCAAGGGGAAGGACCACCGCAACTTTGTGTTCACGGATAAAGCTGTGTATTCCCCGGGCGAGGTCATCCATTTCGGCGCAGTTTTCCTCGACATCCCTATGGACAACTCGACCCTGAACATCCACATGCGCATGCTCGACAGCGCCCACAACGTCATTTGGCAAGTGAATACGTCTAGCGCATCCGCCTTCCTATCTCACCACCTGCGCCTTGCGAACTTAGTGAACGTGGGCACTTGGAAACTTCTGATGGAACGAAATGAGAGCAATGTGAACAGTGAACCTGTAAAATCTAGTCATGAAAAGAAATTCGAGGTTCGAGAAGCACCACCACCCGATTTTACCCTTGATGTTCAAGTGTCTGGACATCTCGCCACGCAAGTGAATGGGACGGTGTTGGATGTCAATGTGCGGGCGGTGAATCATGACGGGGGAAATGTCGTCGGACGATGCGAAATCCGCATCAGCGTTGCCGATACCTGTGGCCGGGATTTATCTACTAGTAAGGCACTAACATTTCATTATGATTTTGAAGAATTTCTCGCGCAACAGGTGGATGTTGCGGAAATCCTGCGGGAATTTCCTAACGGAGGATCGCTAAATCTGAAGATTACCGTAACAGAAAAGTACACTGGACAAAAATTAACCAATTTTGCATCGATTCGATTCTCCAGCCATGGGATCACTATCCGGGAAATTAGTTCCAACAGAGTTCGAAGACCCCGCTTGCCTTACCAAGCGGAATTTGAAATCATCGATGAGAACGGAAGGAAAATTACCAAGAGGTATAAAAGACTCGAAACAACACCAAAACTTTCCCAGCGACCAGTTTTGGAAACCGGCGCGTTTAAGATTAACATTCCAGACACTGCTTCGAGCTCAAACTATACAATCACATATGCCGATGGGACAGTGCGCGCAACCTTCGAACTCACTTTTCCAACACTTAACAGCAACGCTTCGGATTTCCTCCAAATCAAGATACTGGGGAATTCAAACGAAATCGCTCAGAAAGCGCCTTTTCAAGTACAAATAATGTCTACTGCTGCGCTAGGTGCGCTTCATATGATAATCCACAGCGCTGGAGATATTGTTTTTTATCACTCTTACCTCCCTAACAATGCAAAGGATTATGTAATTAACACCAGTTGTCCTGAAGAAATCGGCCGCGAGGCCACAATTGTCGTTTTCACGTATATAAACAGCATGTTTGTGAGCGATGCGCTTTGTTTCAACGTAGCGAATTGGACGCAAACCACAAACTCTATCTTTGATTTGAGCGCTTCGGCCGATGTGGTCGAACCGGGTCAAAACATTTTGATCTCGATAAAGGCGTTGCCAGACACATTCGTGTATTTGCATGCCGAAGACGCCGCGAATGAGGATCCCGATGAATTTGCATCGAGAAAATGGTTAATCGAGGACTTGTTGCAAACTACGAAAATGCATAATCCTGACATGAGTAATGCCAATTTTACAGATCTCCGCCAATTAGAACTAACGGTGTTGACAAACGCCCCAGGGCAACACGTTGATTCGAGTCCTCCAAACTTTCCTTGCGAAGATGTGTCAAAATTGAAGACGAACCGAAATCAACGGATATGGATCTCGGAATTTATTGAAATTACGCATGCGACCACAACAATAAATTTCGCAACCCCGAATTTCCCGGGCACGTGGAGAATCAAAGGGTATTGTGTCGTCAACGAGGACGACGTCCAGCGAATCGAACTTTTTCCAACATCATTAATTGAAACTCGACACACAAAATCGTCAATTTCGTTGAAGGTCCCATACTCCATAGTCGTTTCGGAAAGCTTGGAGGTTCCCATAATAATTCGTAATCTCGACGAAAACAAACCAGTGAAATGGCTTCGCATCGTTGCGAAGTTAATCGATGAATCTTATAACACGACAGACAACGTCACAGAAAACTTTAATTGCGCGACCAATTCGAGCTCAAACAAATTTTTGTGCACCATCAAGTTTGACCGCATCGGTAATTACACGATGGTGGCGGAAGCTTCCATTGATGCAATAATTATTGCATCGCCCAGTGAAAGATATTTGCTAGTAAAAACTGGCGGCGTTAGGAAATTCAAAATGGCGGCGTCGGCTTTATTGGCCCTGAATACTTCAACCAATACGACGATTCAAAGTATCATTTCTGGAATTGGGAGCCCGCCATGTTTATTTACGCTTTTTGGTCGTAGTAAGAGGATCTTTAAGGACTACGAAACTCCGGTTCTGACTTTGTCCTCCGATTTAATGACGATCGTGACCGATTTGACTGATAAAATCCCCGAGAACTTCCCCGATGCATCGGTAGAAACAAATTTGTTAAAAATGACCTCAAATTTGGCGATATTGCAATATTTGAAATCAAAGTATCCAAATGAGGTCGAAGCTTGGGCGAAGGCACATGAATCTTTGCAAATTTCCTACCAAACGCATTTGAAATTCCTACGGGACAAGTCCATATTTACCGATGATGTGAGAAATGCATCGAAAAGTTCTGTTTTGCTCACCGCGTGGTCCGTCCGCTTGCTGATTCCCGCCAAGGAATTTATATTTGTCGAGGACAACATCATTAATAAAGCAATATCTTTGTTACGAAGTTGCAATGACCAGAAAACTATATCAGTAATGAGCGATGCATCGCCATGCTCGGCAAACGCATCAAGCCCAGCGCTAATTGCTTACACTTTGACGACTTTACTGGAGGCCGGAGATTATTTTAATAATGCCGCGATGATTGAAAATATGCGGCAGAAATTGCGCAGCCACTTT
Source organism: Lipothrix lubbocki (assembly GCA_034696945.1). NCBI lineage: Eukaryota > Metazoa > Arthropoda > Collembola > Symphypleona > Sminthuridae > Lipothrix > Lipothrix lubbocki. Next base: position 24,548 of record JAQGAK010001562.1, on the reverse strand, counting down.
AACCACACCGATGCATCGCTCTATACAAAAGTACTGATTGCCTATGCGGAGCACGTGTGGAAGGCAAAGAATCCGAATGAAACGAGTCATCGCACGGAGTACATTTTGGCCTTGAGGGACGGTCCCTTGGAGAATTACAGCTCGCTGTATGAAGGATTGAAGCCCCAGAGTCTCAAAGTCGAGTTCCACAGTTACCTCATTCTCATGAATTATCTTCGGAAAAATCACGAATTCGATGCAATTATTGAGGCCAACGAGCTGCTCCGGTTGCTGAATTCTCCCGCAGGATTCGTTTCCGCTCATGACACTGCCGTTGCAATCTCGGCGCTGGCCAACGTGGCGCAGAGGGAGCAAGTTTCCCAGTCTGATATTCAGGTAAGATTTTTGGCACGTTTTTTTAAATTTGTGACAAAATTTTCAAATTTTTGGCATAGGTTTCAAATTTTTAGCACATTTTACATATTTTCAGCAAAGTTTTGGCAGTTTTTAATTTTTACAATTTTTAGCAAATTTTGAGCAAATTTTTGACAATTTTCCAAATTTTGGCAAATTTGTCCCATTTTTGTTAATTTTTAATGTCTACGTCATTCGTCCACAGGTTTCCTTAACAGCGTGGTCCCGGGAAATCCCGGGCAACTACAGTTGGACTGCCAACATAAAATCCGGATTTCAGTCCCCCTATGTAAAAGACCTCCCCAAAAAGACGAAGCAAGTGTGCGTGGAAAGCAGCGGTCAGGGAATGATCTTCGCTCAAATCAGTTATCCCTTCACCAAACCCCTACCATCTGCGTCCCTGGGCGTCTTCCCATTAACTGTCAGTCCCACTATAGTAAATCCTTGAATAAAACAGAAAAAGTATTGTAATAGCTAATGTAAATACAAATTAACTAATAAGTCCCGCTATTTATATTTTTCTTGTACACAGAACCTCACTAATTCGGATGTAAATTTAACATTTACCGCGAAATTCAAACGGAGCGCGGCGTCTAAAGTGACGATAATGGAAATAAACCTGCCCTCCGGCTACGCATCCTACCAGCCAAAAACGGATGCGGAGCTCCACAAGCATGCGCAGATCCGGTCGCACGAGTACCGTCATGGCAACACGAGGCTCGAGATTTATTTTGTATCGATGCCGAACGTGAGGGACGTCAAATTTCACGTGCTTGCTGGGAAGGTTTTTGACGTGGGGAATCTTACAGAGGCGTTGGTGAAGATGTACGAATTTGGGAATCCGCGGAAGTCCTCGTCGCGGGTGTACCGAATCCCGTCGGCGTAGGAGTGACATAGCCGATATGTACATACAAATTTTTCATTGCAAGTAAAAAATACAATGTGAAAAGCGTGTTATTTAATAATAAAAAACTAATGAAATTAAAATGTACATTTTTATATCAGGGATTTATTTTGTTAAGAAATTTTATTTGCGATATTGCTGAATCGCCCTTGGGCCGCCAATTATAAATGCAATTTCTTTATTTTTGTGGGTATAATTTCTCCCATTGATTTACGTATTTTGTCCATTTACACGTAATTACATATGTGTATAAAAAGATTCTAACGTGCTAATTTCTATCCTTCACACACGAAAATTGGTACTTTGTGATGATTCTTCCCTTTGACGTATATCCTATACTATTATTCATCTTCTTTATATGTATGTACTATATGAAGAACTAAATATGTAGAGGAAAGTTCAATGCCAACGGCTCGAGATGTATGGAAACTTATTACGTATGTATATACAGAATTATGCATCACGCGTATTTGATTCCATTTAGTCTTGAGTCCACTTCCAAGAATTCATGCCGGACAAAGTCCTTATATCTTTTACTATCTATTATTTATTCACTCTGCACTTCGCAGGAAAGATTCGAAAGCCTCTCCGTGCGTCGTCTGCTTTATCTTCCCACACAGAGCGAAACTTCTGCAAACTTGAACAATAACAACTCTGCTCAACTTGCAACTTTTGCCAATTTCAAATCAGAACTCAGGAATAAAAAATATTAATTATTATTTTTAATAATTTTACTTCAAAATTTATTAAAACTTGGAATTATTCAAATTCAAAATTTATTAAAATTCAAAAATTATTTAAAATTTAGAAATTAATTAAAAATCAAAAATTATTTAAAATTTAAAAATTAATTAAACTTCAAAAATTTATTAAAATTCAAAAACTTATTAAAATTCAAAATAATTAAAATTCAAAAAAAGCCAAAAAAATTTAAAATCATTAAAAATTCAAAATTAATGAAAATTCAATAAATACACAAATTTTTCGAATTAATTCAAATTAAGCAAAATTCGAAAATTCTAAAAAAATTGAATATACAAATGTGTGCAGAAACTACAAGAACATGAGAATAAAAATTGAAATCACGATCTCAATTGTTGGGTAAAATTGACAATAAAAAAAAGCAGAAAAAACCAGTGTCGTACATAATGTCGATGGGGAGTCCGTTGGACGTCCAGCACTTCGTGTCTGGCTATGAAGCGAATCATACGGACTACCCCTTCCAAGTGAAGATTTACCACTACAACGTCTTCCTCTGCTCCGGCACCGTCCTCACAACGTACCTCATCCTCACGGCCGCCCATTGCTTCAAGAAGGGGAACGTGACGAGGATGGGGAGCTACGATCACATCAAGGTGGAGGCGCTGAAGCCCCACCCCAGGGTCGGGCTCCGCCAACCCCCGCTTCTCCATCCGGCGTGGGAAGCGGACGGTGTTGGGATCGAGGATGACATTGCTCTGCTGGAGCTCAGAACTGACCTTGAGGACGTCGTCCCGGCCATCCTCAGCACGGCCAGGGTGTACAATCAAAATGAGGATATCAATGGTAACTATGAAACTATGGCCCAAAAGTTTTAATAATTGAATTACAATGTATGATGGGGTAGTGCCCTCGTAACAGGATTTGTCATTGATTTATCATTGCGAGTGCTTGCATTACACTTATGAGCGCTTATGCTCGTTTACATTTTTTACACTCAGACAGGATGATCGGGAAGGTCACAGTGGCGGGTTGGGGAGTGTCCCAGGACAGTGCCGATACGGATAAGGGACTGAGGATGGCTGACGTGAGTCTGATTAAAAGGTTGGATTGTAATGCGAAGTGGGGTGGGAATTTTCCGGATAAAACGTTTTGCGCCAGCGCCAATCGCTCCGATGCTTGTCAAGGGGATTCAGGGGGGCCGGCGAGTTGCTGGATCAAGTACAACAATACAAAAAGGGGTGAGCCGAGAACGGCCGTTAAGAAAGTTGTCTGTGGGCTAGTGTCTTTCGGGGCTCGGGACGTCAAGTGCGGCGACACCGACGCTGTAAAGTACAAGCCAACTGCATACGTTGACACCACTCGCTACAACAAATGGATTCTTCAGCAGTCTTGCCAAATCAGGTATTTTTTCCGCTTCAATTCAAACGTAACCGTGTACAAATTATTAAACTTTAACTGCACTGACCACCGGGTGTATGTAAATGCGTGCTGATGATGGAATTTCTATAGGAAAAGCAGGACGATTACATGTAAGCACAATCAGTTCCAGTGTTGCAATAAAATCTGCATCCCGGATATCAATGAGTGCGACGGATTTGCTGATTGTCTTGATGGCTCCGATGAAATCGGGTGTAGCAAATATACAAAAAAGGCGAGGCGAAATTGCACAATGAAAGGTAGGAGACGTAATCGAGGCAACTAATTACTATGTCGAATCCTACTGCTGGAATTCATTTTAAATCCTAATGCTAAGTTCCATGTTGAATCCTAATGCTAAGTTCCATGTTGAATCCTAATGCTAAGTTCCATGTTAAATCCTAATGCTAAGTTCCGTGTTAAATCCTAATGCTAAGTTCCATGGTAAATCCTAATGCTAAGTTTCATGGTAAATCCTAATGCTAAGTTCCATGTTAAATCCTAATGCTAAGTTCCGTGTTAAATCCTAATGCTAAGTTGCTAAGTTCCATGGTAAATCCTAATGCTAAGTTGCTAAGTTCCGTGTTAAATCCTTTTGCTGAGTTCCATGTTAAATCCTAATGCTAAGTTCCATGCTAAATTTTCATGCTAAGTTCCACGGTAATCCTAATGCTAAGCTTCATGGTAAATCCTCATGCTAAGTTCCACGTTATTTCTAATGTAAAATCACACAGAGTGAGTTTGAAGTAAAACAGTTGTGGCATCAATTTCATCCTATTTTTAAATTTCTTGTCTCTGTCAATAGATCTGTGTGTCGAAGACAAAGTGACGTTCACAGCGATTTCGCCTAATTTTCTTTACTCCAATACGGATTACCCCGTGCACATTTTCTTCCAGCCGAGCTCTTCCCCCTTGACTTACTCCAACGTTAGTGCGTGGATTAAGGGCACAAAGGGCGGGATCATCCGGCCTGGGAGTCAGGATAAGTTGTTTAGGTCGGTGTCCGTACCCCTGTCAAATTTGCCGGAAATGACGTACGAGAATTTGCCGCTAAATACGTACGAAATGGTAGTGAAGACGAATGACGGGGATGACAATGAGTTTTACTGGGCGCAACGGATCATCAAGGGGCATGATTACCGAAATTTCGTTTACACCGATAAGAAAGTTTATTCGCCGGGCGAGGTAATTCATTTTGGCGCAGTTTTCCTCGACGTCCCTGGGGACAATTCAACCCTGAGCATCCACATCCGCATTATGGACAGTTCCGACAACCTCATTTGGCAGGTGAATAAAGCCGATTCACCTGAGTTTTTATCCCATCACCTCCGTCTCGCTCCGATATTGAACACTGGAACTTGGAAAATTTTCCTGCGTCGACAGGAGACGAATGCCAACATGGAAACCGTCAAATCCAGACATGAAAAGAGTTTCGAAGTCCGCGAAGACCCTCCGCCAGATTTTGTCGTTAATGTAGAAGTACCGGGACATCTTGCCACGCAGGTAAATGGAGCATTGCTGGCTGTGAACGTAAAGGCTGTGAGAAATGACGGGAGCAATATTGTTGGACGATGCGAAATCAAAGTGGCAGTTGTGGATCGATGCGGACGAAATGTATCAACAGTTTTAACATTTGATTTCCCAATCGACGAATCACTAACGGAAAACGTCGATGTGGCGGAAATCACACGAGAGTTCCCGCACGGTGGGCAACTTGAGGTGACGGCGAGAGTGACAGAAAAATACACTGGGCAGCAATCGACAAATACTGCATCGACTCGCTTCTCTAGCCACGGGATCTTCATCGAGGAAACGAGTTCCCACAAGATCCGGAAACCTCGCCTGCCTTACCACGCCGAGTTCCAAATCCTGGATCATCAGAACCGAAAAATAAATACGAACAGCAACAGTGATGTCATACTCCGAACCACGTCGACCAAAGCGCAACTATTAAGCGTGACAAACGGCGCTTTTAAAATCGTGATTCCCGCGTCCTCTTTGAGCGCAGATTTTGAAATTACGTATGGCAGCGCATCCTTTGGTAAAAACGTCCCGATGATTGAGGGTCACGCCAGTTCGCCTTACCTTCAGATTCGGGTTTTGGAGAATTCCAATGAAGTCCAGCAAAGCGCGCCGCTCCAGATTCAAGTCATGTCTACCGATGCGGTCAATGTTCTCCATATGATAATCTACAGCGCCGGCGAGATCATTTCATCGCACTCTTATCAAACAGGCAATACCAACAACTACGTAATCGACACCACTTGTCCTGAAGAAATCGGACGCGAGGCCACGATCGTCGTTTTCACGTACATTAACAAAGTATTTGTGAGCGACGCGCTCCATTTGAACATCGAGAATTGGAAGCAAAAAACAAGCGATGACTTGGATCTGAGCATTTCGTCCGATGTACTGGAACCAGGTCAAAACGTTTCGATAACGATTAAGGCATCGCCAGACACGTTGGTCTATTTGCATGCCGAAGATGCCGCGAATGAGGATCCCGATGAATTTGCATCGATGAAGTGGTTAATGGAGAAACTATTGCAAACGGAAAAACTACATGACGATGAAACTAATTCTAACTTCACGGATTTGCGGCAATTAGGATTGGCGGTGTTGACAAATGCACCGGAGCAGCATACAACTCATACGATGATTCCCAGCTTACAATGCGAAGATGTTCCGAAATCGAGGACGAACCGACATCAGCGGATCTGGATCTCCAAATTTGTCGAGATTAAGAATGAAATTACGACGATAAATATCCAAACTCCAAATTTCCAGCAGGAGAAGACGTGGAGGATAAAAGGTTATTGTGTCGACAATGGCGACGTCCGAAGCATCAAACTTCTGCCGACTGCTGCGGTCCAAACTAGGAAAGCATTCCTAATATCACTCCAGACACCATTTTCCATCGTCCATTCCGAAAGCTTAAAAGTTCCCATAATAATTCGCAATCCCCACTCCGACAAACTAATGAAATCAGTTCGCATCGTAGCAAAATTAGTCGACGAATCCAAAAGCAAAACCAACAATGCCATCGGTAATTTTACAAAAATTTTTAATTGCGCAACCAATGCAAACTCCAAAACAATATTTTGCACCCTGAAGTTTGACCGCATCGGTAATTATTCGATAGTGGCGGAAGCTTCCGGCGATGCAAATATTATTGCTTTGTCGAATGAAAGGTTTTTGCTTGTAAGGAGTGGTGGCGTGAAGAAATTCAAAATGGCGGCGTCGGCTTTATTATCCCTGAATACTTCAACTAATACGACGATTCAAAGCATCATTTCGGGGATTGGCAGCCCGCCATGTTTATTTACGCTTTTCGGTCGTAGAAAGAGAATTTTTAAGGATTACGAAACTCCGGTTCTGACTTTGTCTTCCGATTTAATGACAATTGTGACAGATTTAACGAACAATATTCCAGAAAACTTCCCCGATGCATCGGTAGAAACGAATTTGTTAAAAATGGCGGCAAATCTAGCGATTCTGCAATATTTGAAAAAATATCAACTTGAGATCGATGCGCGTGCGAAGGCAAATGAATCTTTGCAAATTTCCTACCAAACGCATTTAAAATTCCTACAGGACAAATCCATATTTCCCGACGATGTGAGAAGTGCATCGAAAGATTCCATATTTCTCACCGCGTGGTCCGTCCGATTATTGATTGCCGCCAAGGAATTCATATTTGTCGAGGACAAGATCATTATTCAAGCAATATCGGTTTTGCGGAGCTGCAACGATCCGAGAGCTAATTCAGTTATCAGCAGAGCATCTCAATGCCCGGCAAATGCATCGAGCCTAGCGCTAACAGCGTACACTTTGACGACTTTCCTAGAGGCGGGAGAGTATTTTAAAGATGGCGCGATGATTGAAAAGATGCGGCAGAATTTGCGCAGCCACTTTAACGACACCGATGCATCGCTCCATACAAAAGTGCTGATTGCCTATGCGGAGCATGTGTGGAAGGCCAAGAATCCGAATAAAACGAGTCATCGGACGGAGTACATTTTGGCCTTGAGGGACGGTCCCTTGGGGAATTACAGCTCGCTGTATGAAGGATTGAAGCCCCAGAGCCTCAAAGTCGAGTTCCACAGTTACCTCATTCTCATGAATTATCTTCGGAAAAATCATGAATTCGATGCAATTATTGAGGCCAACGAGCTGCTCCGGTTGCTGAATTCTCCCGCAGGATTCGTGTCCGCTCATGACACTGCCGTTGCAATTTCGGCGCTGGCCAACGTCGCGCAGAGGGAGCAAGTTTCCCAATCTGATATTCAGGTAGGATTTTGTATAATTGTTTCAAATTGTTCAAATTTGTTAAAAAAAATCTGAAATTTAAAAAAGTTATTTTCTACAATATGACCACAGATTTCTCTGACAGCGTGGTCCCGGGAAATCCCCGGCAACTATAGTTGGACTGCGACAGTAAAACCCGGATTTCAGAAAAAGCCCTACGTAAAAGACCTCCCCAAAAAGACGAAGCAAGTGTGCTTGGAGAGCAGCGGTCAGGGAATGATCTTCGCTCAAATTAGTTATCCCTTCACGAAATCTCTACCATCCTCGTCCCTGGGCCTCTTCCAACTCATTGTGAGTCCTACTAAGGTATCTTTAAATTACACATAAAATGTTCTATAGGAACTAATGTAAATAAAAAATTAATTAAGAAATCCCTCAATGCATGTACACATTTGTATTTTTTGAATATCTAGAACTCCACCAATTCGGACCTGAATTTAAAACTTAGCGCCAAATTTAAAAGGAGCGCGGCGTCCAAATTGACGATCATGGAAGTGAACCTGCCCTCCGGCTATGCATTCTACCAACCAGAAACGGATAAGGAACTCCGCACGCATGCGCAGATTCGGTCTCACAGGTACCTTAATGGTAACACAAAGCTCGAGATTTACTTCGCTGCGGTGCCGAACGTGAGCAGCATCGAATTTTATGTCCATGCTGGGAAGGCTTTCGACGTCGGGAATCCTGCGGAAGCGTTGGTGAAGATGTACGAATTTGTGAATCCGCGAAAATCTTCGTCGCGGGTTTACCAAATTCCATCGGATTCGGGATAACATATAGTCATGCTATGATTTTTCAATTTGAATAAAACGTGGAGAATATATTATTTGATTTTTTATTTTAAGCCTGTTCCATAATAAATCTCATTCAATTTGCATTCATCGCATAGAATTTGACGCCTAAAGCTTACCATAACACTATGATGTAGGAAAAAACTAAGGGAAATATTAACCATGTTAAAATACGAGGAAATAAAAAATGAGCCATAACAATAATCGTCAGATAGGTCTTTAAATTAAAATATATTCGGAATCACCAAACAACCCTCAATTGTTAAGGGAATACATACAAAATTCCGTAAAGATACATTCATGTACTTGATTTATTATAAGGATTTATTTTAATTCCACTGGAGTTGTGGTGAAGACTGATGAGTCGCTTTTAACACGGAAGATTAGCATATGTATGCATCTCTCATTTGACTGACCCATGACTCTCTTCAGTAACATTGGCGATGGTTCTATAAAATATATTTTTTAATAAAAATTTATTAATAACAACATATGCACTTATTTAAAAAAAGTGTTTTTATATAAAAGCGCGATATTAACAAAAACGTTTAGTATTATTATTCCTTTTATACCCAGAAGTGTAATTGATCATGTCTGCCACAACGCATCTCCCTCGTTTCGGGCTCCCTCTCCATGCACAAATTTTGCTTTGTCGGCAGCGGGTCTTCGTCTTATATGGTCCGCAGAGAGGGACTTGCCGTTTCCATCGGAAATGCGACTTTAGGGCATGGCTTATTTTTTTATATTTCCGACTTTGCGCACAAGCCAGAAATCCTATTACGAAGCAGGCGATACACAAAATGTTTAATATTTTCATTGCTCCAACAATAAATCCAATTTTCTAGAAAATGTTTTGTTCTGCTATTTTGATACGGGAATAACACAGCTTCACTTTAATATATTTAATACTTTATTATATAGAAGTTAAAGACCGTGACGCTCGACGTTAAAGACAATTTGAAGAGTGTCAAGAATACGTGACAAACGGGAGGAGTACAATTAAAAGCAATAAAGGGTTTATGTCAATTTAATGAGAGTAATTTGGAACAAATTAAACCAGCATTATAATCAAATTGCCCTGTGGTAATTCCAATGGTCAGCGTTGTGATAAATGCGAAAGATATGATGACGCATAGATAGTAATTCTTCATAATGCTATAGTTCCCGAGTATTCATTTATTGCATTTTTTCTGCGTCGTCCAGCAAAGTACATATACGTACATTTATAACGGTAGCTCTTGCTCCAAAGCATATGCACTACTCTCTCTGTAAGATATCCCTTAGTCCCGCATATCATACATAGTGATATGCATACTAGCTCTCTTTATAAGAGAATTCCTATATAAGATGCTGAATTTGGTGATTTATGTATAGCGTTCTCTTATAGCGAGAGTTTAGTGTAGAGGAGACTCCTCTATGTACAAAAGCACTCTCTCCATAACAGCTCTTGTTGGACCGCCCGTACTCTCTTTATAAAATCATTTGTACGTTTAATGGATGCCTATATTTTTGCTCCTGTCTACTCCCTTTAAAACAAATTTTTAACTTTAAAAAAAAAAATTTTTTACCTGCACCAGCTTCATCAACAAATATATTTCTGAATTTACTATTTCCTAATCACATCTGGACGTTTCAGAAAAAGCTGTATATGAATATTTTAATAAAATTGTTTGTTTAAAATACTAAGAAAATAATTAGGAAAAGAAAACTTTTTGCTAAATGCAATAGTAAAAAATATTATTATTAAAAATACACTAGCATAATCATTCATTTTTCAGAAATGATAAATTACAAATAGATTTCAAAAATTTTAATAAACATTTAAAACGTCGGTCGAATAGAGCCGATACTGAATAAAACTATCACTTTGAGTTGGCCGCTTTCTATTTATAAACAGTATTGATTTTGCAACACATAAAATAGCATACTTATTAAAAACAGGAGGATATTGCGGAAGGGAAAGATGCAAAATAAATACAAAAAGAAATACAAAAAGAAATACAAAAAGAAATACAAAAAGAAAAACAATAAGAAATACAAACAGAAAATACAAATTATTAAAAATATAATTATTACTAATAATTAAACAAAAATTATTACAAAAATTAATACAAATAATTATTACAAAAATTAATACAAATGATTATTACAAAATTAATACAAAGAATTAAAAGAAAATTATACATATAATTAAACAACAATTTATACAAATAATTAAAAGAAAATTATACAAATAAATAAACAAAAATTAATACAAATAAATAAAAGAAAATTATACAAATAATTAAACAAAAATTAATACAAATAAATAAAAGAAAATTATACAAATAATTAAACAAAAATTAATACACATAAATAAAAGAAAATTATACAAATAATTAAACACAAATTAATACAAAACTGAAGACAAATATTAAATATGTTTCCTTAATTTTGGGATAACATGCGTGCTTTGAAAGGCCCTGTACACCGCTTCGGCTCTTTAAAAAATTAAGTTAAGTTTGCGTTAAGGTGGAAACGGTTTGATTTAGTAAAAAGCCTTAGGCAATCTCCTCGTAGGAATTATTTGCAGAATTTAAGCTGCTGAAAGTCTCTTCCACACGAAAATATAGTAATACGGACAAAAATATATGTATCATAAAAATATATAATCATATACAAATCCACACACTTGAATACAACAACAAATAGAAAAATGCATATATATATACAAACAAAAAATCGCGTAAAATTTATAATTACGAAAATATTACTCTCTTACAACTCTTGCGACCATGTAGAAAATGTTATTCTAAATCTAGGCGTGTAATAAGTTTTCATGTCGGACCGCAGATACGAATGTAATAGACATTTTTAAAATATTTTTATATTGGGCGTTTTATGACTAATTTTTATAATTTTTAACGGATTTTAATTAACGTTTTTTTGTTGTATTTGCAATAAACTTCTCTACAAGTGCACCTATTTTCCTATATCTACAGTTGGGTACATTTTTGACGTTTTTAATGTTGGACATTGTAGGGTGATCTATAATAAGAACTCTTTTGAATACGTAAAGCGTTTGACAAAGATTCTTCACAGTTGGCTGCAAACAAAATTGTGGTAAGTTTTATTGCGAATGCAGCATAAAAAAAATTTTGCAATCCGCTTCCAGAAAATAAATTTTGTCTATAACCTTCGGTGTTAAAATACTAATTCTTAAAAACATAATAGCATCCTTACTAGATGGTCGACCTAAGATGTAAAAATATCTCTAGATTCAGAATTGAATAATCTAAAAATTATGTGCTGCAAACATTGCAAGAAATATGGGTAATAGCTAACTCTCACGGGCGCAAATGTTATTAGCACGCTGTTCATACATATGTAAATCCCAAAATGAAACAAATACACATATTTCTACATAAATCCCACAAGAAATAAGAAATACGTATTCGGGTGCAGTTGAGGGCTGGCTAAGCCATGCCATTAGTTATTAAGCCATAGGATTATACATCTATACATATGTAGTTTTTATCTATTGTTAGGATAATTCAAGTATACTTGTATGTAGTCCTTATTTATTGCTACATTTATGTAGGTTTATTAGTACCTATCTATTTGTATCTCATCCAGCTAAATGCAGGATGAGCCATCCACCACCAATTGAGTGCAAGATGGGATTCCCCATTTAAATTGCATGGAAAACGAACAAAGAACTTCGTCGTCATTGTCCTTAAGTAGAATATCTAATGTCTATAAATCTACAGCGGTACCTGTATCGATCCAGAAACCCGGTAACGAAGGAAAATCGATGCAGATATCGGTTTAAACGACAATGGGAAAAAAAGAAATTAGGCCTTTGCCACAAGCATGCAATACATAACCATAGCATTGGTATAGTATAGCATTAACAAAAGCATGAACGAGAACAACAACACAGATATGAAAAAAAGGAGCTGCGGTCAGGAGGTTGAACTTGTTTTCCGCTCCACTTCATGCTAATTAATATTAATGCATTACTGCCGTTGTAATGACCTGCTACTCTTGCTAGTGGCGCATGTATGTCCTTTTCGTGCCTAACCTTTGTATGAACACTACATTATCCGCGTAAGTTTAATTATTTGGAACGTGTGCTTCTTCTGGGAAATTCTTGGAAGATTGTTTTAGAAAATTTTAAAAAAAACTTGCGTGAACAAGCATTACCCCGGTACACATATAGTATATGTGGCTTTCAACAATATTGCAGTGTATATACGTAAGTATAAACAGTTAATAGAGAGAAAACTGTAGTTTATCTACAAGGGCGTCGGCCCTATGGTCGGCTTACGGTGGGAATAACTTTAAATTATTTTATCGCTTCCTAGTTTTGAATTGTATGTAAATGTTTCAAATTGGGTAAACTTAGGTTGCTCGTGTTATCCCATCCTGCATTTAATGGTGGTAGATATCTCATCCTACATTCTTAGTTCCCAATCGATTCCCAATCTGATATTCAGGTAGTATTTTGTTTTGCCTTTTATATATTGTTTCGAATTAACTATTTGTTAATTTTAATTTTTTCCAATTTTTCGTTCAAATGTTTTTAAACTTTTGGCAAATTTTCAAATTTTTGGGACATGTTTCAAATTCTTTGCTAATTTGTTTCTTAATTGTTATACTTCTATCAAACGTTTGCACATTTTTGTCAATTTTTTTATATTTTTCAATTTAAATGTTTTGAATTTTTGCTTTGAATTTCTTTAAATTTTATTTTCCACATTCGTCGTCCACAGATTTCTCTGACAGCGTGGTTCCGTCAAATCCCAAGGCACTACAGCTGGACTGTGACGGTAAAATCTGGATTTCAGACAAAGCCCTATGTAAAAGACCTTCCCAAAACAACGAAGCAAGTATGCATAGAAAACAATGTTCAGGGAATGATCTTCGCGGAAATTAGTTATCCCTTGACAAAATCCCTAAGCATGCGCAGATCCGGTCTCACGAGTACCGTCAAGGCAACACGAAGCTCGAGATTTATTTTGTATCGATGCGGAACGTGACCAGCGTTGAATTTCACGTGCTTGCTGGGAAGGCTTTCGACGTGGGGAGCCCCGCGGAGGGGTTGATGAAGATGTACGAATTTGGGAATCTGCGGAAATCTTCGTCGCAGGTGTACCGAATTCCATCGGATTAGAGATACCATAGCCGAAATGATTTTACAATTTTAAATGTAAATAAAACAAGGAGAGCGAATACTTACTTCAAAAACGAACGTTATACTCATAAAAGCAAATATAACAATAAATTAAAAATAAAGACCAATGCTGGTATAATTTTAAGTGCAATTTGATATTCTGTTATTTGCTGTTTACATTTCATATAATATTGTCAAATCCAAGCCAATTACCAAGTTAGGGATCGGACCAAATCAAATTTAAATTGCAATTTTTTAATTGAATCGAATTCAAACTAGCATTTTTTCAATTCAATTCACAATGATGAACCGAAATGAAATTCTTGAATTGCAATTTGTTTGAATTAAAAAAATGGATTTGATTGAATTGTTCCGATCCCTATCACTAAGTCACCATTAAGCTATAATAAAATCGAAACTCATTTTTCGAATGAAACGATGAAAGTAAATATTATAAAAGCAGTTTATTAATTTCATTACTAAATCTACACAAAATACAGCGAACCAATAAATAAGTTAACAACAATCGTTAAATAGATCTTCAAAAATTATCATTTTTAGAATCATCAAAATGGCCTTAAAGTAACGTTTTAAAGGAATAGCCAAATTCCATGGAATTATATTTTCTGACGATTTATTTAAATTCCACTATATGGGGTCGAACGTGTTGGTGAAGATTGCTGAGACGCTTGTTAAACGGAGAATTAGCATGTAAGTATAGCGATATTTCTAAAAAAAACAATTTTCATAATAGCGACTTTGATACTCAATTTTGTAAGTGTTTTTATATCTAAGCGCGGCGACATGAATAAAAACGTCTATATATAGGATTAATATTCCTTTCATACCTAGGTATCACTGATACCGGAGGCGAAAATTCCTGGCCAAATGCATTTCTCTTTTCTTGGCCGCCCTTTCCATGCACAATTTGCGTTTTGTCGGCAGCGGAACATCGTCGTATGTTGTCCGCAAGGATCGAATCGTCTTTCCCATCGCAAGTGCGACCCCGGGGTATTACTGCTTTCAATTTCCAGACTTTGCGTAGAATAAGCCAGAAATATTAGGAGGACGCAGGAGATGCACAGAAGGTTTAATATTTTCATTTTTCCAATGAGTCCAATTTTCCAAGATTAATTAGTATTTTCAAAAGTCTAATTTATTGATTATGGAAGTTAGAGACCGGAACAGTCGCGATGTTAAACACAATTTGAAGAGTGTCAAGAATATGTTGCAGCAGGATATTTATAGTTTAGAACAATAAAGAGATAAAATTAAGTGCGAGTAATTTTGAAAGGAATTACACAAGCGTAATGATTATATAGCTCTGTGGTAAATCCTATGGCCAGCGTAGTGTTAAATGCGACAGATATGATTGCGTGCATAGTAATTCTCCGTAATGCTATAGTTCTCGAGAATTCATTTGTGTATTGCTTCTTTTACGCGTCGTCCGCAGCAACGTGTAATTGTTATCATTTATAAGAAAGTGCAAAAGGATAATCCGACCATCAATGCGAATATGCAATTTATCTTCTTTGAATTGAATTATGTACGTATATAGCATCAGCACATTTATTGGATGTATAACATTTTCCTCGTTACACATACGTGTATTTAGTGTTGGCAATCTGAAAATGCCAAAGCATTTTGGGCATTTTGCCTGCCCAAATTACGCCACGACATTTTGGCCATTTTTAAGTCAGAAACGGGAACATTTTAAGCATTTCCAAGATTTCAGGCCAATTTTTGAAAAAATTTAATATTTTTTGAATACGTTTTGTAAATGTATTTGCGAAAAATTTTTTACATATGTAGTATTGCATTTAAATTATTATCACTCATTGCTATTAATTTATTGATGATATTTTGCCTTTTATACCATTTTATTTTTTAAAATATTTGAAATATATTAATAATGCCTTCAATGCCAACTTTCTGCCCAACTACCCAGTTTGTGCCCCAAAATGACCAGTTTGTGCCCTAAAAAGCCCAGTTATTTGCCCAAAATTCCCAGTAATTCGCCCAAAATGCCCAGTTATTTCCCCAAAATGCCCACTTTACTGCCCGAAATGCACAGTTTACTGTCCAAAATGCCCAGTTTGCTGCCCAAAATGCCCAGTTATTCTCCCAAAATGCCCAGTTTACTGTCCAAAAAGCCCAATTATTGGCCCAAAATGCTCAGTTTACTGCCCAAAATTGGAGTTTTTGGGCATTTGCCCAGTAAGCAGGGCATTTTAGCCTGGGCGCAAAAACACGATGCATTTTTATTTTGCCGGCACTACTTGTATTGAATTCAATAGAAATGAGATTGATATATTTATTGAATTCTGTGAAATACCAGCACCTTTAATATATGTACATGTATACAAGGACGGAAAGGGTTAATAATGTATTCGAAGAATAAAAACAGCTCAACAATTACTGTCATAAGTATTTATTTGGTTGGGAGATGACTTGGACAATTTTTGCATTCATGCTAAATTTAATTCATAATAAAGATTTGATCATGAAGTTTGCGTACGCTGCTCTACGACATTCTTTGTAAAGTCATTGGCAATGTTAGAAGTGTAGTGTTTCTTCAGTCAAGTTATGCAAAACTACTGCAGGATCACTAAGTCAACCTTTCATTCCTGCTCCCTCCAATCCACAACAATTTCCAGGAACGGTTCTCCCTAGCATCTGTCTTGCCCAATAAACTTTAAACTTCAACCTTTCTTCTCTCAGAGTTTCCCTCCGTTATCTTTTCTTTGTTGAGGTTAATCCACCTATAGCGTGCCGTACGTACAGACCGCTGGGCAGTTAGTACAGTCCTCTTCAGCCTAATAAAGCTTGCGGAAGCGGACTGTATGCATGGGCCAGTAATGTGTTCATTTTGCCTCTACATTTGACAAACACGACAACGACGACCAGCATTCGTACTTGCATTTTAGCTTGAATGTGTTCATATTTGCCTCTTAACCCTCGATACATTGTTATATACTATGTATACTGATATAGACGGCATGTCTCATACCCGGAAAGTATATTTGGATGTTAATTACTAACTGATTTGCTTGACTGATTTTTGCACACCCCTTGTTTATAATCCTACGTGTTCTTTTTACAGCAATGTAAATAAAATGACAGATAATGCACATTCAAAGAATAAAGACAACTCAACTTTTAACGTCATATAAACATATAGTGAAGAAGTCATTTAGGCAGTATTCACGTTCATATGAAATTTAAGTCGTCTCAAGGATGTGATATGTACAGCTAACGCCGCTCTACAAGATTCTTTGTATCTGTAAAGTCAACGGCTTATCTTCAGTGTCAAAGTTTTAACCTAGACATGTCAAATTCTGCGAAATTACTGCAGGATCACTGAATCATCCTTTCATTCCAGCCCCTTCTTATCATCAACAATTCTCAGGAACGATTCTCGCCATAGCATCTGCCTTCCTCAATACGTTTGCAACTACAATCTTCCTTCGTACAGAAATTTCCTCCATATAGTATTTATTTCATGTTAATAATACTCACTGTCTAACCAAGCTGAATTAAAAACTTCCTTCGGTTAAATTTCTTGACTCACTGAATATTTTCAAAAAATGTACAAAAATCAATTTCGCTTCCATTCATTGAGTGTTGCCCAGCAGTGAATTTGTTTTATTAATTCTTTTACAATTGTCGTAGCTTAAAAAAGTAATAAACTCAGATGGCAAATGACGGGACGTTCTATGTTGCCGGCATCAACGCCAATCACACGGATTACCCGTACCAAGTCAAAATCTACAACGATAATGCCTTCCTTTGCTCCGGCACCGTCCTCGCCACTTACTTAGTCCTCATGGCCGCCCATTGCTTCAAGGAAGGGTCAGTGACGAGAATGACCAGGTGGACTCATATTAAGGTGGTGGCACAAGACCCGCACAAACGGATCGGGCTGAGCCGACCGCCGATTCTCCACCAAGCGTGGGAAGCCGACGGCACTGCGTCCAAAGAGTATGACATTGCGCTTTTGGAGCTGGACGACAATCTGAGAGACGTGGTGCCGGCTATTCTGAGCCCCATTAACGTGTACGATGAAAATGGGGACGTGAACGGTAAAAAACTAAAAGTTGCTTATTTTTGCTGAAATTGTATTTTAAAATCAGTTTAATTATTGAAATATTAGCATGAATTGAACATCAAGTAGTAGTAAAATTTTATAAATGCGCAGCAAAGCACGGAATGACCGGGAATGTAATCGTGGCGGGTTGGGGCGAGTCCCAGAATGATGGGAAGCCTGACCAAGGGCTGAGGATGGCGGTCTTGAATCTGATTAAGCGAACGGATTGTGCGGCGAAATGGGGCAGCGAAGAATTCCCGGTCAAGGCGTTTTGCGCCAGCGGGGATGGCGTGGACGCCTGCAGAGGAGACTCTGGCGGGCCAGTCAGTTGCATAATCCGTTATAACAACACTAGAGATAGACATGGCGCTGTTCCAGCCGAGCGACAAGTTGTCTGTGGCATTGTCTCCTTCGGCACGGGCGTCGAATGTGGTCGCACTACCGGCTCGGATTACAAGCCCACTGTGTACGTCGATACCACCAGATACACCAAATGGATTCTTCAACAGTCCTGTCAAATCAGGTAATATGTAGCACTTGGCAAATATTACAAAGGTCAGCACCAGTTTTTAAATTTTAGGGTCCAACCCGCGAAACTTCAATTGGCCCGCACATCGATAACTTTCTTTTTTCTTTATATAGGGCAACTAGGACTGCCGATTGTAAGTCGAATATTGAATTCCAGTGTTGTAATAAATTCTGCATCCCTGCAAAGAGTCAGTGCGACGGATTTCGAGATTGTCTGGATGGCTCGGATGAGGCTAATTGTGATAGTAGAACGAAGCAAGCGAAAAAAAATTGCACATCAACAGGTACGGCTCATATAATCAAAGATTTAACACATGGCTCGAAGGACCAAAATGTATCGAATTTAAAATTCATCCCGTGAAAATGTTCTACATTTTTTATTCAAAATTGTCATAAGCTATGAAATAATTACGAATCTAAAACTTTTAATTTTCCTTGATTTTATCCACCAATTACTATAGAGCTCTGCATGCGTGAAGAGGGGATTTTCACCGCGATTTCCCCAAATGTCGTCTACCTCAACACGCCTTTCCCCGTCCACATCTTCCAGCAGCCGAATTCCTTCCACAGGAAATACGATTTCTCGGCGTGGTTTAAAGGGCCACAGAGCGGGATCAACGTGCTGGAGACTCAGAGCGGGAAGTTCCTGTCAGCACTGATGGAGGTTACCGAAATGCATGAAACCACGTGCGACATGGTGCTGCTGGCGCGGGACGCCGAGGACAATGAATTTTACAGGCAGCAGCAGGTCGTCAAAGGGGATGACAAGCGGAGTTTCGTCTTTACGGATAAGAAGGCTTATTCCGCAGGTGAGGAAATTCATTTTGGCGCGGTGTTTCTCGACGCTTCTCCGGGTGAGGCCACAGCCTTAGACATTCACATTCGCATCCTCGACAGTGTACATCAGACGATTTGGCAGGTCTTCATTAGGAATTCACGAGAAATCGAGCAGGGTTTCTTATCCGAACACCTGCGGCTTGCTCACCGCGTGAACTTTGGTCAGTGGCAAATTATTATGCGTCGAAATAAAAGCCCAAATGGCCCACACGCCCCAATCGTTGAAACATTTGAGGTCAGAGAAGCGTCTCCGCCAGATTTTACGGTAAATGTTGAAGTACCGGGACATCTCACGACGGAAACCAAAGGGACCTTCCTAAGCGTCGATGTTCAGGCTGTGAAAGATGACGGGATCAATGTGATTGGTCGATGCGAGATCCGCATAGCAGTTGTTGATGAATGCGGCCAGAATTCGTCCAAATTTCTAACATTTTCTTACCAAATCGATGAATCTCTAAGCGCCCTTGTCGATGTGGCAGAAATTACGCAAGATTTCCCCAACGGCGGACGGCTTGAGCTCCGAACTATTGTAACAGACAAATTTACTGGCCAAAAATTAACAACTTTTGCATCGACGAGCTTCTCGAAATGTGGTATCACTATTCAGGAAATTAGTTCCCACCGATTCCGCGGACCTAATTTGCCTTACCGCGCGCAGTTCCAAATAGTTGATCAAGACCAAAACGAAATTAATATCACGAAAGGACTCGAAACGACGTCAACCATTGTTGAACTAAGTTCGGAAAATGGCGCCTTTGAAATCGAAATTCCCGCCAACGCACTAAGCTCAGACTTTAATATCACATACAAAAACGTAACTTTCACGAAAAATGTCCCGATGATCCACAGCAATGCTCAACATTCCCTGCAGATTAAAATCCAAGGAAATTCCCCAAACAAGATCATCCAAAATGCGCCGTTCCAAATACAAGTAATGGCTTCTGATTTGGTCGATGCGCTTCATATGATAATCCACAGTGCTGGGGAAATCGTATTCTCCCATTCTTATGCAGTAGCTAATGCAAACGAATATTTGATCAAAACACTTTGTCCAGAAGAAATCGGGCGCGATGCTACAATTGTCGTTTTCACTTATATTAACAAAATATTCGTGAGTGATTTGCTTCATGTCAATATTCTGAATTGGTCCCAAAAAACAAACTCGACCTTTGATTTGAGCGCTTCGGCCGATGTGGTCGAACCGGGTCAGAATGTTTCAATAACGATCAAAGCATTGCCAGGAAACTTTGTGTATTTGCATGCTGAAGATGCTTCAAATGAGGACCCCGATGAATTTGCATCGAAGAAATGGTTAATCGAGGAGATATTGCAAACCACGAAATTAGAACATTTTGAGCCGAATTTGAATTTTAAGGATCTGCGGCAATTAGATTTAGCAGTGCTGACAAACGCTCCGGAGCAAGCTAGTTTTTCGATTGATGATAACTTTTCTTGCAATGATGCATCGAAGAAGAATAAGAAGATAAGAAATCAGCGAATCTGGATCTCCAGGATGATCGAAATTACAGACGAAACTACAACAATACAAATCGCCACTCCAAATATTCCAGGGACTTGGAGGATCAAGGGTTATTGTGTTGTATCGGAGGCGCCAAGAGCGATTGAATTATTGCCATCGACATCAGTACAAACTTCGACGTCGCTCTCGATTTCAATTAGCGTACCAAATTTTATCGTTCACTCGGAAATTCTGAAGGTCCCCATTTTTATTCGTAACTCCTCCCCAATAGAAAATCCGGTTGAATCGATTCACATCGTTACAACTTTAGTCGATGCATCGAGGAACAAAATCAGCAACAATAATCAAACAAAAATCACTGCATGCACAATGAGTCCAGAGGAGAAAACTGTTTGTGAAATTCAATTCGACCGCATCGGTACTTATTCCATTATTGCGGAGGCTAATACCACCGATGGAAACATCCCATCGTCCACTGAAAAATTTATCGTTGTGAAAAGTGGTGGCGTGAAGAAATTCAAAATGGCTGCCTCATCCTTATTATCACTGAATCCTTCAACAAAGACGCCGTTGATTATTCAACGAATTCTCTCCGGACTCCGAAGCCCGCCATGTTTGTTTGCAAATTTCGGCCGAAAACAACCACGGATATTGAAAGATCACGAAACTCCGATTCTGACGTTATCTTCGGATTTGATGACCGTAGTGGCAGATCTGGCAGACGAGATTCCACAGAATTTTCCCGATGCATCGGTAGAAACAAATTTGCTCAAAATGACGGCAAATCTAGTGACTTTGCAATATTTGAAAGCAAAATATCCCCTAGAAATCGATGCTAAAGTAAAGTCTAATAAATCATTGAAAATTTGCTACCAAACTCATTTGTCGTTCTTAGCGGACAAATCGGTATTTCCAAATGACGTCGAAATTGCATCAAAAGATTCAATTTTCCTCACCGCGTGGTCCGTCCGTTTGTTGATTGCCGCCAAGGAATTTATATTTGTCGAGGAAAGAATCATTAATCAAGCAATATCTTTCTTACAAAACTTCGAAGACCACAGAATTAAGGAAAGTCCGGCCGATGCATCGAGCCTAGCGCAAACTGCGTACACTTTGACGACTTTCCTGGAGGCGGGAAAGTATTTTACAGATGCCGTGTTATTTGAAAAGATGCGGCAGAATTTGCGCAGCCACTTCAATGACACCGATGCATCGCTCAATGCAAAAGTGCTGATTGCCTATGCGGAGCACGTGTGGAAGGCAAAGAATCCGAATAAAGCAAGTCATCGGACGGAGTACTTTAAGGCCTTGAGAGACGGTCCCTTGGGGAATTACAGCTCGCTGTATGAAGGATTGAAGCCCACGAGTCGCAAAGTCGAGTTCCACAGCTACCTCATTCTCATTAATTATCTTCGGAAAAATCATGAATTCGATGCAATTATTGAGGCCAATGAGTTGCTCCGGCTGTTGAATTCTCCCGCGGGATTCGTATCCGCTTATGACACTGCCGTTGCGATTTCGGCGCTGGCCGAAGTGGCGCTGAGGGAGCAAGTGTCTCAATCTGATATTCAGGTAGGATTTTTGTGTTTATTTAAAAAAATAGTTCTTTGATGAGGTTCAGTTTAATGGTCTTAATTTTCAGGCTGTTTTTATTTTCTTTCAATTATTTAATATATCAATCACAATTAATATTTTAATTGTGATATGTCTCCGCCACAGATATCCCTGCACGGATGGTCACGACAGGGGAATTCCAGTAAACTTGCGACAGTAAAATCAGGATTTATGGCGAAAACCTATGTTAAAGAACTACCCAAGAAGACTAAGCAAGTTTGCTTTGGAAGCTCCGGCAAGGGCCTTGTGTTCGCTAAACTTAGTTATCCCTTCATCAATCCTTTGACAGCTTCTGCGTCTGGTCCGTTCAATCTGACGTTGGACTACGCGATGGTAAGTAAATATTCTGATTGTTGAACATAAATTACAGCTCAAGTATCAAAAAGTACCAATACCAGTGTTGAAGGGATAGAAATTGGTACTTTGGGATCCTCCGCCATATTGTCGTCAGAGTAATCAGAAAGTACCAAATTTCTGTGTTAAAGGCTTAGAAAGTAGCACTTTTTTGGGATTCTTATCGAAGTTTCTATACAAAATTCGCATCCAATGTATCGTCCGCATTTTCAGGCATTTGTGCCAAAAGTTTCAACGCTTTCACTGAATTTATAAAAAAAATTTGTATCTACACACAAAACAAATAATTTACTGTTTTGGAATTTATTTAGAATTCTTCTGACCTCAATTTGAAAATCGGCGCCAATTTCACAAAGAATAATGGAGTATCAAAGATGGCTGTAATGGAAGTCAATCTGCCCTCCGGCTATGCATTCTACCAGCCGGAAACCGACGCGGAACTTCGCCGCGAGCATGCGCATGCGCAAATTTGGTCCCACAACTATCTTCAGGGTAATACGAAGCTCGAGATTTATTTTGCATCCGTGCCAAATGTAAACAGCATCGACTTCCAAGTCTTTGCTGGGAAGGCTTTTGATGTCCGAAATATTGCGGAGTCATTTGTGAAAATGTATGAATTTGGAAATCCGCATAAATACTCAACGGTTTTGTATCAAGTTCTATAAAGTTGCTTTATAGAAGATTTCGCATGCGGGGAGAATAATAGTAAACAAAGAATAAATAGTAATAATACTGGAATATACTGCAAAATTGTAGTTTTATACTTACAATTAGAACATACTTATGTAACATTTAAAAAGCATTTACTACCCATAACATTGTTTATTTATAAAGTTTTTTTTAAATTCCGTTGAATTCGGAGTTTACGTCATGGACATTACAAATACAAAATAAACACAAAACCAACAAATAAAAAATAAATACATATAAAATAAATACAAAATAAATACATAAAAAATAAATACAAAATAAATACATAAAAAATAAATACAAAATAAATAATAAATAAATACAAAATAAATACATAAAAAAAAATACATAAAAAATAAATACATAAAAAATAATAAATAAATACCAAATAATTACAAGATGAAGATAAAATAAATAATAAATAAATACCAAATAAATACAAGATACACACAAAATAAATAATACATGAATACCAAATAAGTACAAGATACACATAAAATAAATAATACATGAATACCAAATAAATACAAGATACACATAAAATAAATAATACATAACTACCAAAATAATACAAGATACACATAAAATAAATACCAAATAAATACAAGATAAACATAAAATCCTCCTGTTTCCACCACTCATCCTTTCAATTCAGAACTGCAAGGACTCCCATTCATACTACACTGGAACCTTGCTATAAAAGAACTCTATAAATCACCAAAATCTGCCTCTTATATAGAAATTCTCTTATACAGAGAGCTCGTATGCATATAACTATGTATGACATGCGAGCCTAAAGGATCTCTTATTGAGAGAATTCTCTTATATAGAGGCCTCTTATAGCGATGTTCCACTGAATGAGAAATATAAAAGACATTCAGTTTGAACTGAATAATTGGCTAATATTGAAAAGACACTAATACCCACTCACTTAAACTATAACTAAAATTGATGTTATTACGATAGGTAGTTTTTAACTCTTTAATCCTTAATAAGATATATTGTTAGTATTTAGTATCTGCCTGTCATTCTCTGGAAATCAGTGCTTGCGCTGAGCGAACTTGACAATATAATAATACGCACACATAAAATAAATACCAAATAATTACAAGATAAACAACATATCGCTCCTCGAGGTGCAAGGTGGTATATCTCCAAATTTCTTAAATACAAGATGGTATAACCACCATCATATTGATGCAAAGTGGTATCACTCCAATTTTGCATTTAAAAAGCATTGGAACCGAAAAATTCAATCCAGAAGCATTTTAAATTTTCAGTGCAAGATG